>ML840769.1:29823-63300 GCA_009831015.1 Picea engelmannii | reverse complement strand
CCTCATATTCTGAAAGGAGTATTCAAGTGCTCTACTCACAACCCTAATGCTAGAGCTACCCAGAACTACTCTATCGTTGAGGATCTCGGCCAAACCCCTTGTGCAATGTCGTCTTTGGAGGTACTCTGAATGTGTCCATCATAGAGGAATGCCTTACTCTCTGCCTTAGGAGCTCTAGAACCTAGTGGCTTGAAAGTTATCAAGTTTGACATCACAGATGTGAAGCCTCGCTTACCCTACCATGTGGCTTTCCAAATCCACATGGAGTATTCCAAGTATACTATCAAACGAGCAGTTGTTGATGAAGGTGTTGCCACCTGCGTGATGTCCTTGGTCTGTTGGAAAGATCTTGGTTCTCCAACCCTTTCCAAATCATTGAACATGTTGACTGCATTTGACAGTCATTCCTTCCTCCCTCACAGTATTCTCCCTGCCTTTCCAGTCCAGTTAGGTGGGAAGACGATAGAGGTGGAGGTAGAGGTAGTTGATGCACCTCTTGATTATAACCTGTTACTAGGTCGAAATTGGACCTATGCTATTGTCATTGTTGTATCGTCAGTCTTTTGTACACTTTGTTTTCCTCATCAAGGGGAGATTGTGACTATCGACTAGTTATCCTTTGTGTACTCTAGTCCTAACACGTATATTGGACCGTCGATCCTGGTGATCGACAATTCTCAGCTAGCAACTGATAATATCAGCGTTGGAATGTATTCTTCCCTCATGGGTACCTTCAACTTCTCGGCACTGATTCACCATGTTTACGCAATGTCTAGTAGGCCTGCTTTAGCAAGGAGGTCCATTCCTTTCCGCACTTCCTATCTTAGTGATCCATGGACCCTACCTTCTCCGACTTCATCGAGTGAAGGTTAGTTGCATGTTGGCATGGCTATGCCACTATCGGCAGCGAAGATTGTGTATCAAGTTGTTCTTGACTCTTTTGTCGATCCCGATCATTTTACCTCGCAAACAGATGAGGAGGATCCTGTTCTTAGGCCTGTCTAGGACACCTCGTTGTCTTGTTCGCATGATTTCCTAGATGAGATTTTTCCTTCGGATGAAGCCATCCTTGAAGCCATGAATGGTTCCAAGAGACCTTGGGATGATATGCATCATCGATCTTATTTTCTCCCAAGTCTTGAAAGAATCAAGCAAGATGACTTTCGGTCTACCTTGAGTGAGATAGTCGATCACGTCATAGTTCCACTTGATACGCATGACATTTATGCCAAAGGAAATATGGCGAGTATTTGTCCTACAGTCTCGATCGATATCTCTCGTACCCGTGGCAAGATTGAGAATGCAAATATAGGTGCAGATTGTCCACCAGAAGAAATTTCGATCTACACCGAACTCTTCAAAGAATTCTAAGATGTATTCTCTTGGTCATATGAAGAGATGCTAGGGATCGACCCTCATATTTTCAAACATGAGATTAGAAATTACCCGGATGCTAAATCTGTTCAACAACATCTTAGAGCTGTAAATCCCAGGAAGGCCCCTGCTATTAAGGTAGAGGTGGAGAAGCTACTTAATGCTAGCTTCATCTACCTGGTTCCCTTGACCGAATGGGTATCCAACCCATTCCTGTGAATAAAAAGCAAGTAACCATCCATGTGTGTATGGACTTTCATGACCTGAACAAGGCTTGTCCTAAAGATAACTTCCCCACACCTTTCATTGATCAGATTCTCGATGAGTGTGCGAGAAGCGAGATATTTTCTTTTATTGATGGATTTTCAGGCTATAACCAAATCTAGATCAAACCTAAAGAATAACACAAGATGGAATTTATATGTCCTTGGGGTACTTTTGCATACTGGAAAATGCCTTTCGGCCTTAAAAACGGTGGAGAAACCTTCCAACGTGCAATGACTTTCACTTTTCACGATCTCAAGCACATAGTCAAATCCTACCTTGATGATCTTGCTGCTCACTCTCACAAGAGAGTGGGTCACGTTATACACCTTCGGCTAGTTTTTGAAAGATGTTGTTACTATAGAATCCGGTTAAACCCTCACAAATGCATCTTTTGCGTTAAGTCTAGTTGTCTCTTAGGATTTTTAGTTTTCGAGACCGGGATCATGGTAGATCCTCTTAAGGTTCAGGCAATACTTCAGTTGCCTCCCCTACACATGATTAGACAACTTCGGTGTTTACACGGGAAAGATAACTTTATATGCCGGTTCATAGTGAATTATTCCAATATCACTAAGGCTTTCATGTGCCTCTTGAAGAAGGACACACCTTTTATCTAGGTAGAGCGAGCCCAGGAGTCTTTCGACGCTTTGAAGAAAGCCTTGGTATTGGCCCCTCTGTTGAAATCCCTTGATTACAGTAGAGATTACCTACTGTATATTTTTGCATCTGCAGAGACGATTGGTATAGTTCTAGTTCAAGAGGATGATGAGCTCCATGAGCATGTCATCTACTATCTTAGTCGAAATCTAGACAGTTCTGAGCTTAATTAATCTCATGTTGAAAAGCTAGCTTTGGCTGTCGTTCACGGAGTACAACGTTTACGTCACTACATATTGCTTCGCAAGACTACTTTGGTTATTGATGTCAATCCATTTCAATACGTCTTTACCAAACGTATCATAGGGGGGAAATATAATAAATGGATTTTCATCTTACAAGAGTTCGATCTCGACTTCGCTTCGACCAAGTCCAAGAAATCACTAGTTTGTGGAGTTAGTATCTAATTTTCCACGATTAGATGAGGATGTTATCCATGTTGATTCGTTTGCAGATGAACACATTTTCCTTGTCTTGTTGTTTGACCACTGGTATGGAGACATTGTTTTATATCTTCAAACCTTGAAGTTCGCTCATCATCTCTCGCGAGATGATCGACGGTGTGTTAGATACCAAGCCAAAAAGTATACCATCGTCGGTGACACTTTGTATCGTCGAGAAGTAGATAATATCTTGCGTCGTTGCTTAACTCACTAGGAAGTCGAGTCAGTCCTAAACGATTTCCATAAAGGGGCTTGTGGTGGTCACCTATTCGGGCTTGCAATAGCCCAAAAAATCCTGCGAGTCGGTTATTTATGGCCTACTATATTTAAAGATTGTATCAAAGCAGTTAAGAAGTTTCACCCCTACTAGGTGTTCACTCGGAAAATGTGCTCGCATCCAGACCCTCTTCACCCATTCATTATCGACGGTCCCTTCACTAAGTGGGGGGTAGATTTTTTCGATTACAATCCAACTTCAGCTAGGGGGCATCAACACATTATCATGGTCGTCGACTACTTTACTAAGTGGGCTGAGGCCATGCCTACTATAAAATCCAATGGGAAGACTGCAGCCTTCTTCGTGTTCAACCAAATTATCACTCGGTTCGGTATCCTGGGTGAGATTGTCACTGACCATGGAAGTCACTTTCAAAATTAAATGATGATAGAACTAGCATCTAAGCTGGGGTTTAGACATGGTCATTCATCCCCTTATTACCCCCAGGAAAATGGGAAAGTAGAGGTCGTCAACAAGTCTCTCAAGACCATTTTGCAAAAATTTTCAGTCGGAGTAATTCTAATCGGCACATCATGCTATATCCTGTGCTTTGGGCATACTGAACCTCGGTTAAGACTGTCACCATTTTTTCCCCTTTTCAGTTAGTGCGCAGTATGGAGTCGATCCATCTTGTTGAATGTGAAATCCCTTCTCTCAAGTTGGCAGATGATCTCCTACCTGACACTTCAGACTTAGAGCGATGCCTTGTGCACCTAGAGAGTCTTAATGAGCCGTGTCGGGATGCCTTTACGGCTATCGAGGCAAATAAGAAAAGTGTCAAGGTTCAGTACGACAAGTCTATCTATCCCTTGTTGTATGCTGAGGGTGACTTGGTCCTCTTGTATGACCAAGACAAAGAACCTCTAGGGGCAGGCAAGTTTAAACCCATGTGGCACGGTCCTTACATCGTGCGATGTGTTCTAGAAAAAGGAGCCTATGAGTTAGAATATTATGAAGGGAATAAATTGGCCGAGCCCAAAAATGGGCTCTACTTTAAAAGGTACTACGCTTGAGCCCTAGGCTTGGGTGGAACTCTTTGTATACTAATGTAAATTTAGTGTATATACATCTCTTTCCCCCTTTTCTTTTGTCTTTAGCTTGCTTATCAAGTTTTCCCTTTGTTGGAAGATGTCAACGGAGTCTTCGATCTACCTAGGATTCGCAGATGGAGCCAGTCGTCATACATGGAACTTAGCTTCCACTGCTTGGGTGGTTTACTCACCCAAGGGTATGCTAGTGTCTTCAGGTGGCGTATGCCTAGGGCCATCCATGAATAATGTGGTTGAATATAGAATCGTCATAGAACTTTTGTGTGATGTTATCTCGCATGGTATTCTCTCTTTATAAGTTCGCCTAGATTCCCAGTTAGTAGTATGCCAGTGGAATGGTCGTTACCGCATGCGTGATCCTACTTTACTCTGTTGATTTCTATGGGTATGTCTTTTAGAACAACAATTTGATTTTATTACATATTATCACATTCCTAGGAGTTCTAATCATGTATCTGATGCCTACGCTAATTACATTTTAGATTGGCATTTGTCACATTAATAAAGCAAAGAAAACCATTAAATCAATGTACACATTGTAAGATATAAGTAAAGCCAAAGATCCATTTTTATATATTTCAAAATATGGTGTTTATATTACAAAATTAGGGCTAAAACCCTCAATACACATATACAGTCGGTATACATATCCCATGGCATCTACGCATGTGGCATTGGATGTGTTTCATGGTAGAAAACCATGACGTTTGTGAGATGTCGGAAGAGTCATACCCACGCCCTAAGTACACCAACCACTTGTCGCTGCATGGCTTCAGGTAGATCCTCTACCTGAACCATAGGAATCCTCTGTGTCAAACGAGACAGGTTTCCTTGCACGTTTTGTAGGACTCTCTCCGCTTCTCCTCTTGCCACCTCATCTCCCCGGTTCCTCCATCTATGTCAAAGAAATCCCTCTGTCTGTCGCAGACCCACGTCTGCGATTACACAAGTGTCTAGTTAATATTTAAACACCATCCAAAAAACATATATATTTTTGTTCCTTAAATACAAAAATACTAAAAAATGAAATATTTAAAAAACTTGTTACCTATATCACTGTAGGCAGCCACTAGTGGAAGTGGAATATCTGGATCTCCTCTAAAATCGATCCCCGCATAGGGATAGTCATCCAGAGAAATGACTTGTCGCTGCCACCAGAAGAAAAAATCATCATTATAGGGCGTTGATACCCTACCTCCCCCCTTCCGTCTCATGACCTCGATCCACCGCGCCATGGCTGGATCGCATGGTTCTCTAGGAAGGATCTCCACTCTAGGTCCCAAACCTGAAACCCGCTTGAAAAATAAACTACAAAGAATAGAGGAAAACCCGAAGTTTTGCTTACTCCCCTATTTGCACTCTGTCAAATGAATTTTCATATTGGCTAGCAGTGAGGTACACCAATCATAGACAGTGGGTCTAGCACACTCTACTGCATAAAACATAAGTGTTCTCAATGCTTGATGCAACGAGGCCGAACCTATGATCCTGGTAAGAACGAGCATAATGATATTTAAACTGAGGTTACTTATTTCTCTGATGGGGACTTGGCTTCCCACCTTGGGAGTCCCTGCTACACCGTGGGCATCGATATACTCCTCGATCTTCATCCCACTCCCTTCTCCGTGTGACTTGAGGTTCACAACCTCCCCTCAACGTGATAGACCAGTCAAGAAGTAGATGTCCTCTAATTCGATCCTCAATGGTTGTCCATCAAGGATAAATCTTTCGCTATCAGGGTCCCAGTAACCCACCAACATCTCCAACAACCTCACTTGGGCCCTCATTCCTTTGAGAGACCAAAATTTGTACAAGCCACATATTTTTAGAGCCGCTTGAGCCACCGGATCTCGATCCACAGTTGCATCTACCTCCTCATGCTCTCGCTCTCTCCATTCCAGGACCATCCTGCAAAAAACAAATCAATTTTTTGAGTTAGAACCCCTCTTTTGGCGATTTACGTACCTATACGCAGATTTCTTTGCACACAGTCACGTGTAGGGCTTAATACACGCTCCCTATGGTTCACACAGGGGCGTATACCTCGTCATACACGCGACCTTAACAAAGGCGACCCACATATACCGAAAATCCTAATTTACGCCCTCAAAAACTAACAAATGGAAACCTAATTCAAAAATGTAATCCATTGAATTTGAAGGGGATGAGATGACGAGTTACTTGATCCAGACGGTTCGTGATTTCGTTGCCTGATGCTCTTGCACTATTTGGGTAAAAATCAAAATGATACATTAATTTTTTATTTTATTACTATTTATAAGATATTTTTACCTGCTTTATATAGTTTCATGCTATTTTTTCACCTAATGGACTAATTCAAGATTGGTTTTGAGTTGGTTTTTTGTAGTTTTTACTGAGTTTTCTTGCGGAGTTCAACGTCATGATTGGTCGTTCATCACCTTAGGCAGGTATTTTCATAACCTAGCATATAGGATAGGTATCCACTCCATCGTGCATTTTTTCATTATCCTTCGACTACCACTTTTTACGCCTTAGGAACGAACCCATTTGTTGCGATACAGAGCCTCCTGTTTGCTATAAATAGTGTCACTAATAAATGGTAGAGACTTACCAAACATGGGCGCCCTAGTTAGATCCTCTTTTTCATTTGGTGCCCATGCCGAGTTTTTCCTTAGGACCGGGAGTCCATTATAATTCAATACATGACCTTATGATGAGCCTCATTTCTCATTCATGCACATGCAACCTTATTCCCTGTGGACTCCCAAAAACGAGTCTTAGTTAAGCTCTTTTTTGACTCGTCTAAAAAACGAAAACATTGCTGAGTGATTTGTCCCTTTCACACTCGTTAAATTCGATTTTAAAGGTCATGAGTCTTAGTTAAGCTCTTTTCCGATTCGTTATCAAAAATAGAAAAGATTGTCGAGTGAACTTGTCTTTTTCACACTCGTAGATTGGATTTGAAAAGACGTCTATTTGGAACAAGTTTACCCCTTTTTCACACCAAGTAAACTAGAAGACATAAAAAATGATATTTTTTGGCGTTAAGTTGTGATTGCATCTCATGCCCTCGCTTGCAGTATTGAGCCTTTAGCCGGTTCTCTCTTTGCGTTATAAATCGTTTCCTAAGCAGTTTTTGCATCCTCAACCAAGCAGAGCCTTGTTTATACCCTTCACAGTTTGACACCCTATACGCTGGAGGGAAAATCACCCTGAGTGTCCATCTCCCGCATGCATTTCCTTGCATTGAGCATAGGTACGTTCCACTACTGGAACTAGTTTTTCTTACTTGCGACACTCATTTCCTCCTCTGTATCATAGCATTCATTTGTTATGAAAAAACAAAAAAGACGGGCGGGAAGGTAGTACTATATTATAACTGGCAACAGTCGTGTTGCCTTTGAATAGAGCACAAAATTATTGAGTCCTTGTGTCATCATAATTTTGGGTTTAGAATGGCCTTAGGAAGTTGATCTCGTTACAGAGTTTTCTCTACCGACTGGTTACTCTTCCAGTCCCTATAGAGAACATTATTGATGCCTGCTGCATCTAATAGTCACATCATTGAGTCTATGCTGTCGGAGTCCACCATATGTCTCATGCTCTTGTTCAAAGGAAGTCTATCAACCTGTGTCGTCCACTCCTCAGAAATATTGACTTTGCATGTCAGCCATACCCTCAGTTTGTCTCATAATCACATGATACTATGGTCTTATCATGCACCATGGCCCTACTTGCATCATCGATAGGTCACCTTGAACCCAACAATCGACATTTCATCATTGGTCACTGACTGGGTGGTTTCCCTTGTGTTCAACGGAAAGACATCTATTCACACTTTGGGATTCGTGCAGTGTCTTGGATTCCATTAGCCTCATTGGTGGTTTCCTCACCTTTGTCAGTAGTTTTCATCATTGGCTTCTATTTAGAGGGTCTTTTTCATATACCGCTTGCATTTGGTACACGCGAAAGATGCACGGGGTCATTGGTTCATGAACATGTTCTTCGTCCGATCTCCACCAAATCATGAAGCTCCCGCTGAAAGATGCCTTAATGCTCTCCTTTCAACGGGTCTCTTTCCATCGACTTCAGCTCATTTATTCTGGATA
Source organism: Picea engelmannii (assembly GCA_009831015.1). NCBI lineage: Eukaryota > Viridiplantae > Streptophyta > Pinopsida > Pinales > Pinaceae > Picea > Picea engelmannii. The sequence continues at coordinate 55,142 of ML840769.1, read as the reverse complement.
TGAGAACTAGAGTTTTATGAGTACCTTGAGGCTTGTAGTCATTAGTGGCAGGCTCTCTCACCATTAATAGATGGGAATACATCAATATCTCCTGATCAATGGATTTCTCCAGTGTTCGACACCAACTCCTTTATTCATACTTGTAGGAATGTACTTGGTGCCTTGATACCTACTTCCATTATTGGTAGGATGTCTCGTGTTTGTTAACTGTATACCTCAATGATGGTAATCAAACAATGTCTCATTATGTTCGACCTCAACTCCTTTATTCACATGATGTAGACTTGCACCCTTGGCGGATAGTGTAGAAGACTTGAATACATCACTACGTGGCCGCAGCTTTCCTGAGTTGTTTCTTCCCTTTCATTGGACCAACACCTATTCGACTTCAGTGATCATGGGAGATCATATTGCACTCCATGGTATACAGATATCTTCAGATGGATTTTGAGACTGGTTTCACTAGGCCTTGTTCGTGACTATGACAACTTTTGGCATATAACCGCATTTGTATTTTCCTATTCATGGCCACAGACACTTATTTGGTATATTTTCCACATGGATCTGCATTGTATTCTTGGCAACCATGTATGCAAAGTCGGTACATAATGTAATGAGCAATCGAGTTCGTCCAGTTGGTTCTCTACCACTCCACTCCTAGGTTATTTATAATGTATTTCGGCCATCATAGATACTCCTATGATCTCACACATTAGGGGGCATCTATTATAGCAAGATTTACCCCACCATCGCTATCTTGCACGGAGGGCCTTTTTCCATTTCCCTATGCAGACTTGTCATCCCTTTTTGATGAATCCAGAGCCAAAAATACACATTTTTCCACATATACGCGCCCTAACTGTTATACAGAATGCGTATATGCAGGCAACTCCACTACAACCTACGTACATCGGGATTTGTGCCAGAAGATACAAAATGGATTCGGGTTTCCATGTCACGACAGGAGATCTCTAATCCTTGGTCTTCCACATACTGGAAACGTTCTGACTCGGCCCTTCAGTTGTATTTTGAAGACTATAAAAATACAATTCCGAGCTATGGAAAAGAGGAGAAAGCATTCAAATTTGAGAGCAAAGTTACTTTGGAGAAATTACTTCATATTGAGTCTGCATCCCTTTGTCCCTCAAGTCTGAACACAGTGTTCAACCCCCAAGCTCTTTCCCTATTGTTGAAAGAACCTCATTGTCTCTCTCCTATGAGCTTGCCTTTGGTGGAGGATTGAAGTGGTGGAGGCCCAGTAGGAAGGAACTTGGTTCCTTGGTTTCGAACCGTGCCGACACGGAAGTCTGTAATGTTGTCAATTATGTTGATCAATTATTAATAGAAATACTCATTTCCCGTCCTATTGGTATCGTGCAAATATATGAGTATTATCCATGGGCATGTTTGTAATGTTTATTAATGGATTATGTTATCTAATGTGCTAACCCTTTTATACTATCACCATGTACTTGCTATGTTTGTTTGTTGAGAACTTGTCACAGGTATAAATTTTTGGGTCGAAATGCTCAACGGTGGAACATCATCAAACGTTGGATTGAGGTAGGCCTCTTTCTTATCTTACACATTAGTTTATATAGCATACAATGGAATTGAGTTGATTTCTGCAGTCATACATGTCTGTTGTGGTTTACCCTTGGCCATAGAGAGTTTTTCCCTCCTAACACTTTTTATATATTATTAATAGAATAGAATGCTAACTTAAACCAACCAAAAAAAAAAACATCGATAAAATGAGATAGATCTAATATTTCAATATGTCCATGTTAACTCAAGAATCAACATCCTAAAGTAAAAACAAAATAAACTAGATTATAAAACGTTATCATTAAATATTTCAACTACAATTATATATCTAAAATAGAATTTAAATTGCTACATTGTAACACTATATTCTATAGACATAACTATAAATAATTACAATTATATATCTAAATTGAGTTTAAATTGCAAACATTTTAACACTATACATTCTATAGACATAAATAATGATTAAGAACATGTGTTTCTTCCTTGGAGGTCACAGGTTCAAATCTAGAGGGGCGTAGGGTGTATACACCTCCACAGACTTGAGTAGTCAAATCGTTGTGTAGAGAAAATCCCTTGTCCCATAAACAAGAGAATCTCATACACCAATGTGATATGTGGCTTGGTCATGACCTTAAAAATAATAACAATAATAATAATAATTATTATTATTATTATATTAAAATTTGCTACATAACATTTAGCCACATTATATATTATATATAATTATATATTGTCTCCTTGATGAATATGTCTTAGAGATGGAAGATATGATTAATGCACTTATTATAAGGAAAGGAAATTGATTAGATTTATATTAATTCATGTGTTAACATTACAAGCATGGTCATCAATGTGAAATTTCCAATTTTAGTAGTATAATTTCTATCTAAAATCACTTGGGAGTTGACATTTAATGTTTAGACAAAAGTTTTAGTAATATCGATGGCAATGTTTTGGAAGTTTATGTGTAGCTTTATCATGTGTTTTTTTTGTGTTAAGGATATTGGGTATCTGCATATCTTGGTGATGATAATTCTTATTGGAGAGTTGGGATGTTTGCATAAAGGAGTTTTTAGAATAGTTTGTGATAGTTCATTGTTCAAACATGTCTTAAGGTTTTCAAACATTATTCAGTCAGTTATGTAGTATTGAATGCTATATGAGGATGGATATGCATTGTTGGATTTGAATTGCTTCAAATTTTACGATGGATATTTACCCTCATGCATCATTCCATGTTGCATAACAAGGTAGATATCAGTTGCCTCATCGATGAACATTATCCACCTTTCTACAGAACATTGAATGTTGTGTGAGGGCGAGAATGCACGATTGGATTTGAATTGCTTCAAATTCGACGATGCATACCCATCCTCATGCAACATTCAATGTCGTGTAGCAAGGTAGATAATGTTCGTTGATGGGGTGGCCAATATCCACCCTACTACGCAACATTAAATGTTGCGTGAGGGTGGATATGCACCGTGAGATTTGAAGCAATTCAAATCCGATGGTGCATTCTCGCCCTCACGCAACATTCAATGTTGTGTAGAAGGGTGGATAATGTTCACCGATGAGGAAACCAATATCTACCCTGCTATGCAACATTGAATGTTGCATGAGGGTGGATATCCACTGTCAAATTTGAAGCAATTCAAATCCGACGGTGTATATCCACCCTCGCACAACATTTAATGTTGCGTAGTAGGGTGGATATTGGTCAACCCATCAACAAACATTATCTACCTTGCTACACAACATTGAATGTTGCATGAGGATGGGTATGCACTTTCGGATTTGAAGAATGTTGCATGATGGTGGGTATGCACTTTCGGATTTGAAGAATGTTACATGATGGTGGGTATGCACTTTCGAATTTGAAGAATGCTGCGTGAGGGTGGGTATGCACCGTCAAATTAAAAGCAATTGAAATATGAAAGTACATACCCACCCTCAAACAACATTCAATATTGAATAGCATGATAAATATTGACCACCCTAATATTCCACTTGTAATATCTCCATATTGTATTTCTGTTGTTAATTTGAATGAATTCTCCTTCCTTAAATGAACAATGTGTTGATCTGAATTTCTACTTAAGTATCATTGACATTTTATTTGTACAACCTTTTTGACATTTAATACATTATATTAAGGAAGTGTGAGGTGTCATGATGTAATATTTAGTTGAAAGGGCTATGAAGAACAACTATACTCCGTGCCGTGATCAATTTTTATACTAAGCATAACGTGTTTGCTTTATATTGGTTTTCAATGAAATGTACAGAATTTTGTTGAAGAGAGAGAATGTGTGGAAGATGCAGGATCATATATATATAAATAAAGGCATAGTGTTAACACGTGGATATATACTGTATATTCTTCGGCCTAATAATAAGAATCTTCGCTTATTTAGCATAATCGCTTTATCTACATTCAGGAAACCCATTTTTGTCGCTGGCATTGTCCTGCCATAGAGATTCCTCACGAAGAACTACATACCCCATGCCAGAGGACTGGAAAGTTAACGGATATACGCGAGCGACACTAAAGCTGTCTCCGCCTGTATACCGCGTCAGTTTCTATCGACTGACATGAACAGAATTTTTTTTATATGGAATTGAATAATTTATTTATTTTTGTAATTGTTTTATTTTTGGCTATATATTGATATTTTTAGTTATGATTTGATTGATTTTAATAAATATAAATATAAAAAGTAAAATTATTAAATAAAAATATATAATTATTTATCTGAATTTATTTTGATTATATATTAAATTTTTGGTGAATTTTAATAAATATAGATATAAAATGTAAAATCATAAGATTAATTTATTTGATATGAACACTATTAATCCATTTATAAAAGAGTTTTTCTATTTCAAAGTATTTAAAGTTGTATGGTTGAAAGCGATATCATTGACCATAACTAGCATAGTCACAAGTTACTTGTGGCTGGTGAACGCTAAAATAACTGAGAATAATCGCAGAATTTTGTGCATTAAATAATCGACGCGGTAATACTACACGGTAAAAGTTTCAGGCAAATAATAGTTGGAGTCAAAATAGTGGCTGGTAAACTTGGGTTCTTTAGAAAATGAACATTAATCATTCAGATCATTCAGAGGTGGCAATCAGCTAGCCATCATAGTAAATTTTAAATATGATTAAATAAAAGTTAAAAAATAAACATGTAAACTGATGTCTTTGTAATAGTGAGAAAGTTAGTGGTTGAAATCACAACCATTGATTTATTGAAACGACTAAGAATATTCCAACAATATTTAATCTTGTCCATACAAAACTGATTAAGTACTAAAAACATATTAAATGTGCCCATTATCAATAAATGTACGTCTTTTGACGTAAAAAGTAAAAAAATAAACATGTAAACCATATCTTTATAATAGTGAAAAAGTTTGTGATTGTCTTTAGACTTAAAAATTGAACCATACCTATCAATTATTTAAACGAATCTTTTGTTACCGCGTCTTATTAAAACCAGCGTTAAACACCTGACTACAAAGCATTACGCTGGAGTGTGCTCCGATCCAACTATGCACACCTCACTAGTTCTGATTTCTTGACGGGCATCTGACCGTTATTGCGGCTGCAAACACGGTATGTAGACGGGAATTCATGAAATATGATTGGGATGGGTAGATGACGTGTCAAGGTGCCGAAGAGCAGTTCTGCGTAAACTGATTCCCCGGTGCGTTGAATTCTGCCGCGGGAAATCACGACAGTGGCACCGCGGGAATGCCCTGCCGTTAGCATTAGACGACACATATATGACGCCGTTAAAGGGATTGGAGGGCACGCCAACGTTAGTGCGTGGAATAGCCACAACGTACGACCGACCATGCAGACAAGTAAATGCATTAGGCGGACCCCGCTGGCCGACTACGCTGAGCTGTCGCTTTCAAAATTACGCCCTAACCTTTTTACGGTGTCTCGAAATATCTTGGGATGGATGCAAATTCCCTAGGCCATCACATCCAAATTCCACTGTTTTGGCTTTATTGGTGTGAAGAGTCACCCATGTTGAATAGCCAATGACCGATTTATCTCTTCTTCACCACACTATCTTATAATCAAACAGTACACCTTTTCTTACTTCCACCACACTACCTTATAATCAAACACTACACCTTTTCAAGTGTACCTCTTTGGAGTCAAGTTAGAGATGTAAAACCTCTACTATCTCTAAGCAAAGTGGTATTTTAACATAACAACAACTATGACCACAAGGTAAGATATCAATGATCTTATCTTGAGTGATTATTTGCTATCCACACAACACCATTACATATAAAAGGGAAGACATCAACTACCATGTGCATTGTTTGCCACATTTGTCTCCACTATTTTTAATTAAACAATGTGAGATTTTGTGTAATGTTCATATTTATCACTAGAATTGCAAGAGTGCCAACAAGCTTAATTACAATGGATAAGGAGACCTCTCTTATATTATTCTATCGAGTAGCTCTCAAACTTTAGAGATACTCGTTGAGATCACAATCAACTTTAGAGATATTTGTTGTGATATTTTTAAAACAATAATGTATTTTTCTTGTGGATTATTGTAAAGGATTTAGGCATGATCTCAAATCCATGCCTTATTTGAAGTGTTTAGTGATAGTCACATTAGCATGACAGATGGTGCATCGAGCAAACTTGGCTAAGGGTGCATGGTGAGTATATATGTTTGTTTGCCTTGCTCACTAACTTGTGGATGGCCATTGCAAGATGTTTAGGATGGTCTACTAGCACATAGGTTGGGAGGACCAAGGATTCCTAGTAGAGTAAGGGAACATGATCGAAGAGGTGTTGCATAGTAGAATTCAAAAAAGGATGACACAATCTAGCAATGTGATGGATTGCATGTTCTCTATATATTATGCCAATAACATTGATGAGTGTATTGAAGGTATGTGAATGCTTGGTGAAGTAGGGGCATGATATTCAAGGACTATCAAATCTTGGCCTAAACAAATGAGAGCACAATCTTACATTGGATAATGAGTTGTTCAAGTGCAGTTGTCTCAAAGGAGGCAATGGTGTAGCATTGTCGACGGTTGGGTGGAGATGGTGTAACATCTCCTAAGGTGAAAATAAGCACTCAACATTCCACTCACTCTAAGGTCCCTCGCTTAGGTTCAATTGAGACATGTTGGTTAAGTCTAAATTAGGGAGTAATTGTGATTGATGACATTGCCCAACTACCATGATCACACCAATTCCATGGGTTGAGTGAGCTTCTTGAGTAATATGAAAATCTCAATGTAACACCCTGTTTCCCCCAGTCTATAAAAATAACTATATTGGCCAAGAATTATGGCAAACTCAAAGACGTGAATGTTCGACTTGACGGAACTTTTTATAAAAGGTCGATGAATGTAAATTATGTTACGAATATGTGTTGCATGGCTGCTGGGAGAGGGATGTGCTAAAAGAGACCACGATGGCTAATGAGAGGTGGTGGAAGGGACCTGGAATGGTTGTGTTAACTTCCACCGAGCTAGTACCGTACTAGTTTTACTTGCTCAAAGACCAAAGCAACTCTTTGACCCTGGAATGGATTTCTCGTCAGATTGGTAGGTGGGGAGGTTCCTCAAGAGTTAATGAGGGGATGGGGGTGAACCGCCCATTCGTAACAGCTCCCAGACCTGACCGCGGATGAGGAAATTCGCGCCACACACAATCTTGCAGAGAAAAGGCAAGAGAGGAGGTGTGGTAAGGGGGGAGAGGGAGAGAGAACGCGCACGACGAGGATCGCGGGAGAGAACTGGAGAAACTCTGGAAACAAAGGAAGTTCTGAACAGAGGAGAAGGAGAGTAACCTTCGTCCTTGACTTATGTTGAGCTAGAAGTAGAAAATTGAACCTCAAGCATCGTGGTCTAGCTCGGGGGTGGCTAGTGGTAAATTCATTTGGAGTCACTGAGCCTACGGTTGGGTGGAAACGAGCACCCCTCTCAACAGTCGTGTCACACCTGGTGTTTTCTGATAAGTATTATGTCTTGTATTTTTGAATTAAATGCATGTTCATGTTTATAAGCTCATAAATGGTTTCTGTATGGAAGTGTTTGCCTATGTTTTGATTTGGAGACAAGGGATACATGCTTATACTTATATGACCATAATCGGTCTATGTAAAGAATGAGTAGGTTCATAATACGAGTCTGTTACCTTGAGAATTGTCCTATCTACTTGGCTTGCGCTATGCCCTAGTTTAATTTCCCGAAGGCACTTCTCTCGGGAAGTTTCCTTGCACTCTAGAGTCGGAGTGAGTCCTTCGAAAGGACTACCATGATAGTAAACCCACGAGTTTACTTTACCCTTACCACCGAATTTATAGCTCGACGAATTAGGAAGACTTTTACTCAGGTCACCAAGCCTAGGGATAATTTACCCAAGAACCGTCTGAAAGATCTGTTGGAGCTCTATTGCTTATCGACCTTAACCTTTGCATACGCAGAAGGGTGGACTTGGCAATGTCTTGAAAGTCCCAGAGTATCCGGACCCGTTCATCGGCATTTTGGCATTTCGGCACTCGGGAAACCAAAAGACAAGACCCTTCGTCGTCGCAAGTCGCGAAGTCCCGGTATACGAAACTCCAAATTAGCTTAGTGTGAATAGGTTTTGGCATTTCGGCATTTCAGCTTTTCGTCACCCGGGAAACCAAAGGGAGAGACCCTTCGTCATCGCAAGTCGCGAAGTCCCCGTACGTGAATCTCCGAATTAGCTTAGTGTGAATAGGTTTCGACATTTCGACATTTCGGCGTTTCAGCACCCAGGAAACCAAAGGGAAAGACCCTTCGTCGTCGCAAGTCGTGAAGTCCCGGTATACAAAACTCCGAATCATCTTAGTGTGAATAGGTTTCGGCATTTCGACATTTCGGCACCCAGGAAACCAAAGGGCAAGACCCTTCGTCGTCGCAAGTCGCAAAGTCCCGGTATGAAAAACTCTGATTAGCTTAGTGTGAATAGGTTTCAACATTTCGACATTTCGGCACCCGGGAAACCAAAGGGCAAGACCCTTTGTCGTCGCAAGTCGCGAAGTCCCGATATCCAAACTCTGAATTAGCTTAGTGTGAATAGGTTTCATCATTTCAGCGTTTCAACACCTGAGAAACCAAAGGGCAAGACCCTTCGTCATCGCAAGTCGCGAAGTCCCGGTATGAGAAACTTCGAATCAGCTTAGTGTGAATAGGTTTCGGTGTTTCGACACCCAGGAGACCAAAGGGGAAGACCCCTCGTCTTCACAAGTTGTGAAATCCCGGTTCACAAAACTTTGGGAGGATTTGAACCGTCCATCAGAGGAGATGCATGGTGAGTGGTCAAAGTTCGGGGAAAGCTCTGAAACCCCGTAAGCCATTGGATCTCGTAGGACAACAAGGGGGTTAAGGCTGAGTGTCCTTCAATGCCCTTAAGCTCAAGAGGGATAGTGACCATCAGATCCAAATCAACGAGGTTCGTTGATCTCCTAAACAAATTCCCATATTGAAATTCAGGGATTTGAGTGATAGGAGTTATGGAGTCGTTGCATCATGAACTCTTGGTTCACAAAACTCCGAAGAGATCTAGACCATTGGATCCATATCATCGAGGACCGTCAGATCTCGTACAAGAACTCACGTATCGGATTTCGGGTTTCGGGGTTCGAAGAGTCGAAATACTTGACTCTCTTGCATTTCAAACTCCCGATTACTAAAATTTTGATACGGCTAGGACCGTCGGATCAGGGGGAGATTCGCAGCCGTCGATCTCAACGAAGGTACGATTTCGTGTTTCGAGGTTTGAAGAGTAGAAGGACTTGACTCTCGGACATCGCTGAGTCGCGAATTGCGAAAGGTGCCTCTTGGCTTGGCCCGGGGTCATAACCGATGATCACATGGAGGTGAAGCCCACGCTTGGTGCTTGAGTTTTAAACGACGGGTTTTCAATGAAAGAACCGGTGGATTAGTTTAGTGAAGGTTTCGACAGGAAGAGCTAGCCTGCGCTAGGACCTCGTATGAACTCGGGGATTCTGTCCCTCGAGAAAAAGGAGAAAAAGACGAAATATCTATTAGGCTGTAGTGGGTATGTTACAAATTGGTATCAAAGCATGGTTACAACACTTGGCCTGCTTGGGCTCATGGACGAGTTACGCAGAAACTCCATCTGAAGTACTCTTAAAAGGAGTAACTCTCTATCCTAACCCCCCTTATCAAAAGCCGAAGTTAAGAATAAAAATTCTTATTGTGTGTATGCATTTGAAAAATATAAATTATGCGTTGATTGTGAATGAATATAATGTTGAATAACAAGTGTTTTTCTTGCACAACAAGTGGACGATCAACCATGGGAAAATGCAGCCGCATAGAATGGTAATGCACCACGAAGTGGGATATGGCTCCCACAATAGAGACGAAGAGTTTGACGAAAGGAGAGCTGTAGAGACCCATCCAGATCTAGCTGAGACTGTGAGAAGCCTCATGGTCGAACTACAGAGCTGCAAGGCCGACAACGAGAGGTTGATAAAAGAGCAAGAGAAGAAAATGGAAATTAATGCAGTCTTGCTGTAGAGCTTATCCGACATACAAAGACAATTGCAGCATGGACCTGACACCAATCACATGGAACAACGACAAACAAAGAGAAGTCGAAGCCCACCTGGGATACAGAAACGTGGTTCTTTAAGTGGCCACACTGGGAGGAGCACCTCGAGAAAGGTTCACCCTAGAGATAAGGGACAAGCGTCGGACGATTCCTTTGGAAATGAAACTAGCGACTCGAAGGGATCTTCTAGTAGAAGAACTAGTTCTTATTCCTGAAGAAAACGGAAGAATCCAATTCATTCCAAAAATCATAATCTCGAAGAGTTCAAGAAGGCCAAACCACCCTCTTTCGACGGTGAAATAAAGAAGGGAGAGGAAGCAGAGGCCTGCCTGCTTGGACTAAATAAGTATTTCAGAGTCCATGACTTCTTAGAAAATTTGAAGGCCTGAGTAGCCACTTTCAACCTGAATGGGAAGGCTTCCATTTGGTGGGAAGACCTTAATAATGTAAAAGGGATTCATGAAGAAGACATATCTTGGGAACGGTTTGAGAAATACTTTAGGAAGAAGTATCTGTTGGAAAAGTATTTCGACGAAAAGACTAAAAAATTCTATGAACTCAAGCTGGGGCAATGCACCGTAGAGGAATATGTCAGCATATTCCTCGAATTGTTGAGGTATGTACCCTATATAAAAGTAGAAAAGGCAAAGGTGCAATGATTCATCAGTGGACTACCTAAGGACTGTCAAAATAGGATTGAGCTTGACAAGCCAAAGACCCTAGAAGATACTATCCGAAGGCAAGATATTGTTATGAAGAGCTTGGGCATCGGACGTAACCTCATGAAGGCTGGAAGCAGAAGAATAGTCTGGCATTCCAAAAAAAGGGGTTTAAATCCCCAAGATTTAAAAACTATAAAAAGGACTCATGGATGAATCTCCCAACCCAAAGTGTACACCAACAAAATTTCCCCTCCCAGAGCGGAAATAAACCTTTTGGATATACCCCAGGAAAGATTGATAATCCGAAGAAAGAACCCTTAAAATGTTGGGGTTGTGGAGAAGAACATCTACTGAGGGATTTCCCGCACCAACAACAGAACAGTCGGAGAATTTACAACGTTCAAGAAGCTACCACCATCAATGACGTGGCCAGGAGCGTGACACAAATTTATGCAGCCTTGGATAATAAACAAGCTGACCACCAAGCTTCAGTGGTGGAGATGGAAGGTATGATCACCAACCATCTAGTGTCTATTCTAATTGACCCTGGTTCAAATTTGAGTTATATAGCCCCTAAGGTTGTTGATAAGTGTAAATTACAGCCACATAAACACGCCAAGCCATGGTTGGTACAGTTAGCCACTGGAACCAAAAGAAAGGTAGCGGAGGTCATACCATCTTGCCAATTCACTATGGGTGAATTCCCCACCCAAGCAACCCTTAACGTATTACCCCTAGGATCATATGACCTGTTGATTGGTATGGAGTGGCTAGCCACATATAAAGCCAGACTAGACTGTTACCATAAAACCTTAGAATGTGTAAGTGAAGAAGGAAGAAGGATAACCCTTCAAGGGATCCAAAAACCTGTCTCGGTGAGACGAATATCAGCCCTTCAAATGAGAAAGTATTGCATAAAGGGATGTCCACTATATGTGATACAGGTGTTGGAATCAGTTGAAGATGACAAACCAAGCCTCGACGACCACCCCACACTAAGAGAATATAGATATGTATTTCCAGAAGAGGTATCGGGTTTACCTCCAAGAAGGGACATTGACTTCTCGATAGAACTTGCACCGGGAGCGGTGCTAGTGTCTAGGACACCCTATAGAATTAGCACACCCGAGCTAGTTGAGCTTAAATTACAACTAAAAGAAATGATGGACAGAGGCTATATCCAGCCTAGCATGTCTCCATAGGGAGCACCAGTCCTGTTTGTGAAAAAGAAAGACAGTACCCTTCGACTGTGCATAGATTATAGACAACTCAATAAGGTAACCATAAAGAGCAAGTACCCCTTACCCAGGATCGATGACCTGATCGATCAATTGGGAGGCGCTTCCATCTTCTCAAAGATTGACTTGAGATCTGGATACCATCAAGTCTGAATCAAGGGTGAAGACATCCACAAAACTGCCTTCAGGACGAGATACAGTCACTATGAGTTTGTAGTAGTACCATTTGGATTGATCAATGCCCCTGCCACTTTTATGTGCTTGATGAACAATTTGCTCAGCAAATTTCTAGACAAATTTGTACTGGTTTTTATTGACGATATATTAATTTACTCCAAGAATAGAGAGGAACATGAGGAACATCTTAGATGTGTGCTTCAAGTACTAAGAGAACATCACCTCTATGACAAATTTAGCAAGTGCGACTTTTTCCAGAAGAAAATACATTACTTGGGCCATGTCATATCTGAAGAGGGAGTAGCAGTGGATCCTGACAAGATTAGGTCTATCATGGAATGGCCTACCCCAAAGGATGTTTGAGATATCGGATCCTTTATGGGATTAGAAGGATATTATAGGAGACTTATAAAAGGATTCTCCAAGATTGGTTGTCCAATCACTACCCTCCAGAAGAAGGGAGATAAATTCATGTGGACACAAGAATGTGAAGAAATATTTCAATCCCTAAAACACCTTCTAACCCATGCACCCGTGCTGAAGATCGTTGATCCTGAAAACGACTTCCTTGTGTGCACAAATGCCTGTAAGGAAGGGCTCGGAGGAGTCCTTATGCAAGGAGGAAGTGTAGTCTGCTATGAATCCCAAAAATTGAATGAGCATGAAGTCAACTATGTGACCCATGATCTAGAGCTGGCTGCCATAGTGCACGCCTTAAAAATGTGGAGACATTACCTCCTGGGAAGGAAATTTTACTTATGACATACCACTGTGGATTGCAATATCTATTTGACCAACCAAAGCTCAATGCCAGACAAGCTAGGTGGATGGCCCTCCTTAGTGAGTTTGATTTTGAAATCAAACATGTTAAAGGAAAGGAAAATAAGGTGGCCAATGCCCTTAGCAGAAGTATGAAAACAATTCACCAGGCAGCGGTGAGCACCTACGAGATGAATGTCAAAGAAAGAGTCAGGAATGCACAAGAAACAGACACATTCTTCCAAACCGTGACTTCATACCTGGAGCAAGAACCCACAGGAATAAATTATGAAGGCTACCAGATGATAGATGGAGGTCTGCTAACTTACAGAAACAGATTGTATATTCCAGATTGTGACGACTTGAATAGGTTCATAATGGATGAACTGCATAAAAGACCATATGTTGGTCACCCGAAATATCAAAAGATGATCATGGCCACTAGGAAACAGTTATTGGCCTGGGTTAAAGAAAGACATAGATAACTATTTAGCTAAGTGCCTAGAATGCCAACAGGTTAAATCAGAACACCGACACCCAACATGATTATTACAACCTCTACCAATCTCGAAATGGAAGTGGGAAACCATTTCCATGGACTTCATCACCGGATTACCAACATCGAACAAATAGAATGATGCCATCATGGTAGTGGTGGATAAATTGAGCAAGTCTGCCCATTTTATCCCCGTCAAATCGACTTGCAAGGCAATAGATATCGCCAGCATATTCATGAAGGAGATATTCAAACTACATGGTATGCCTAAAGAGATCGTGTCTAACAGAGACACAAAATTTACTTCCAACTTTTGGAAATCCTTGATGGTTGGTCTGGAGACCAAATCACTGTTTAGCACAACCTATCATCCTCAAACCGATGGATAGATAGAAAGAGTGAACCAAATATTGGAAGACATGCTAAGGATGCATGTAATGCATCAACCCAAGAAATGGGAAGATTACCAGCCACTGGTGGAATTCGCCTACAACAACGACTACCAAGAATCCCTGAAGATGATTCCTTTCGAAGTCCTCTATGGTAGACCGTGCAACACTCCAATCAGTTGGAGTAATCCCGTAAACATAATTACTATTGGACCCGACATGCTGAAAGAAATGGAATAACAAGTGATTCAGATAAAACAAAATCTGAAGGTCGCTCAGAACAGACAAAAAAGTTACGCCGACTGAAAGAGAACTCCAAGAGAATTCAAGAAGGGAGACCAAGTATATCTTAGAGTTAGGCCCAGGAAGAGTTCCCTGAGGATGGGAGCTTGTGCCAAGTTGGCACCTCGGTATTGCGGACCCATTGAAGTTCTAGATAGAGTGGGACCTGTAGCCTATAGGCTAGCACTTCCTCCCACAGTAAAAGCACATAATGTTTTCCATGTTTCATTATTGAAGAAATATGTACAAGATTCTAATCATATAATTGACTGGTCTGTGATCCAGGTGGAACCGGAGGGAGAATTCTTGCCAGAACCTCAATGCATACTAAATAGAAAGGAAACCCCACTCAGGAATCAAACCATTCCACAGGTCAAGGTGCAGTGGAAACATTTTGGCCCGAATGAGGCTACCTGGGAAATGGAAGATGCCATGAAACAGGCATATCCGATTTTGTTTACTTCTGTACATACATGTCATATTGATAGCTAGAACATCGAGGACGATGTTCCTTTAAGGGGGAGGGAATTGTAACACCTTGTTTCCCCCAGTCTATAAAAATAACTGTATTGGCCAAGAACTATGGCAAACTCAAAGACGTGAATGTTCGACTTGACGGACCTTTTTATAAAAGGTTGATGAATGTAAATTATGTTACAAATATGTGTTGCATGGTTTCTTGGAGGGGGAATGTGCTAAAAGAGACCATGATGGCTAATGAGAGGTGGTGGAAGGGACCTGGAATGGTTGCGTTAACTTCCACCGAGCCAGTACCATACTGGTTTTACTTGCTCAAAGACCAAAGCAACTCTTTGACCCTGGAATGGATTTCTCATCAGATTGGTAGGTGGGGAGGCTTTTTAAGAGTTAATGAGGGGATGGGGGTGAACATCCCATCCGTAACATCTCCCAAACCTGACCATGGATGGGTAAATTCACGCCACATGCAATCTTGCATAGAAAAGGCAAGAGAGGAGGTGTGGTAAGGGGGGAGGGGGAGAGAGAACGCACGCGACGGGGATCGTGGGAGAGAATTGGAGAAACTATGGAAACACAGGGAGTTCTGAACAGAGAAGAAGGAGAGTAACCTTCATCATTGACTTTCGTTGAGATGGAAGTAGAAAATTGAACCTCAAGCATCGTGGTCTAGCTTAGGGGTGGCTAGTGGTAAATCCGTTTGGAGTCACTGAGCCTATGGTTGGGTGGAAATGAGCACCCCTCTCAGCAATCGTGTCACACCTGGTGTTTTCTGATAAGTGTTATGTCTTGTATTTTTGAATTGAATGCATGCTCATGTTTATACGCTCATAAATGGTTTATGTATGGAAGTGTTTGCCTGTGTTTTGATTTGGAGACAAGGGATACATGTTTATACTTATATGACCATAATCGGTCTATGTAAAGAATGAGTAGGTTCAGAATACGAGTCTGTTCCCTTGAGAATTGTCCTATCTACTTGGCTCGTGCTATGCCCTGGTTTAATTTCCCGAAGGCACTTCTCTTGGGAAGTTTCCTCACACTCTAAAGTCAGAGTGAGCCCCTTGAAAGGACTACCATGATAGTAAACCCACGAGTTTACTTTACCCTTACCACCGAATTTATAGCTCGACGAATTAGGAATACTTTTACTCAGGTCACCAAGCCTAGGGATAATTTACCCAAGAACCCTCTGAAAGATCTGTTGAAGATCTATTTCTCGTCGACCTTAACCTTTGCATAGGCAGGAGGGTGGACTTGGCAACATCCTGAAAGTCCCTAAGTATCCGGACCTGTTCATCAGCATTTTGGCACCCAGGAAACCAAAGGGCAAGACCCTTCATCATCGCAAGTCACAAAGTCCCGGTATGCGAAACTCCGAATTAGTTTAGTGTTAATAGGTTTTGGCATTTCGACATTTCGGCGTTTTGGCACTCAGGAAACCAAAGGGAAAGACCCTTCGTTGTTGCAAGTTGCGAAGTCCCGATATGCGAAACTCTGAATTAGCTTAGTGTGAATAGGTTTCGACATTTTGGCATTTCAGCGTTTCGGCACCCGGGAAACCAAAGGGCAAGACCCTTCGTCCTTGCAAGTCACGAAGTCCCGGTATGCAAAACTCTGAATCAACTTAGTGTGAATAGGTTTCGGCATTTCGGTGTTTCGGCACCCGGGAAACCAAAGGGCAAGACCCTTCATCATCGCAAGTCGCGAAGTCCCGGTATGAGAAACTTCGAATCAACTTAGTGTGAATAGGTTTTGGTATTTCGACATTTTGGCACCCGGGAAACCAAAGGGCAAGACCCTTCGTTGTCGCAAGTCACGAAGTCCCGGTATGCAAAACTTTGAATTAGCTTAGTGTGAATAGGTTTTTCCATTTCGGAGTTTCAGCACCCGGGAAACCAAAGGGCAAGACCCTTTGTCGTCATAAGTCATGAAGTCCTGGTATGCGAAACTCCGAATCATCTTAGTGTGAATAGGTTTCGGCATTTCGGTGTTTCGGCACCCGGGAGACCAAAGGGGAAGACCCCTTGTCTTTGCAAGTCACGAAATCCTGGTTCACGAAACTCCAAGAGGATCTGGACCGTCCATCGGAGGAGACGCATGGTGAGTGGTCAGAGTTCGTGGAAAGCTACGGAACCCCGTAAGCCATTGGATCTGGTAGGAAAGCAAGAGGGTTAAGGCTAAGTGTCCTTCAACGCCCTTAAGATCAGGAGGGATAGTGACCGTCAGATCCAGATCAATGAGGTCCGTTGATCTCCTACACGAATTCCCATATCAAAATTCGGGGATTTGAGTGACAGGAGTTCTGAAGTCGTTGCATCGTGAACTCCCGGTTCATGAAACTCCGAAGAGATCTGGACCATTGGATCCATATCATCGAGGATTGTTGGATCTCGTACAAAAACTCGCGTATCGGATTTCGGGTTTCGGGGTTCGAAGAGTCGAAATACTTGACTCTCTTGCATTTCGAACTCTCGGTTATTGAAATTTCGATACGGTCAGGACCGTCGGATCAGGGGGAGATTCGCAGCTGTCGATCTCAACGAAGGTACGATTTCGGGTTTCGGGGTTTGAAGAGTCGAGGGACTTGACTCTCAGGCATTGCTGAGTCACGAATTGCGAAAGGCACCTTTTGGCTTGATCCCAGGGTCGTAACTGATGATCACATGGAGGTGAAGCCCGCGCTTGGTGCTTGAGTTGTACACGACGGGTTTTCAATGAAAGAACCGGTGGATTAGTTTAGTGAAGGTTCTGACAGGAAGAGCTAGCCTGCGCTAGGACCTCGTAGGAACTCAGGGATTCTGTCCCTCGAGAAAAAGGAGAAAAGGCGAAAAATCTATTAGGCCGTAGTGGGTATGTTACACTCAAGCATAATCAAAAGTTTAACCAACCGCCATACCATCAAAGCCAATTTTCCCTTTCATGCAAATAAAATGCATCACACACCACGACATTTTACCAAAGCTAAGTCACTCATTCACTCTAAATGAATGTGCCAACATAAAAGCACTATTCCCATATTTCCACCATGTTCTACTAAGCAAAAGAATCTATACTCGATACACATAATGCAAGAAAGTAAATGCATAAAAATATTAAAAACAAAGATTTTCTTTCAGGGTGCAAATGCCAGGGGAAGAAGAAAAATATTCCAAATCCTATCCTACAATTTTCTTCAACAACTCTTCCTCTAGTATATAGTTCTTCTCTAAATACCTATCTATTTTCTTCTCCCACAAAGCTATGACCACATTAATATAATAGGTGTTGGTCATAAGCCTCAAATACAAGATAATGTTTAGAGATCTAGGGTCATCCATTACCTTGATAGTAAGTGTTGGATGGATTAATAATTGCTTGTAGACTACATGATGGGATGATAGTCATAGAGAGGTATTTTTAGTAGAGATACCATTGTAAACACCTTTGGCATTTCCATCTCCAAATATGACAACTTTATCCCTTGGAGGAGCAGCAAGTCTCCGCAACTCCAAATAGGGCAATGAAAACGCCATGTAAATAATGGCTAGGGACATGTAAGGGATGTTGCAATGTCCCCAATGATTAATAGGCTTGGATATTATAACAGTGTTGTTCCGGGTTATGTGTCTTTTCCAAATACTTTGCATTCCCCTTTATTTTTATGATATAAACCCATTGTTGAATTTTCACAAACACTTTGTATGTATTACATTTATAAGCAATTCTTCAAACATATAGCATGCAAACTAAATACACCCAAAATATAAGAGACAATATGTGGAATTTTATTATGAATGGAATCTGGTACACAACAATAATAGAACTCTAAGGGTTGCTACAACAGCTTCAACAATAAACACTAAAAACTTAAGACAAAACCTAGAATAATGCCATAGTCTCCTCAAGAGATTATGTGTCCCTCCTTGGACTATCAAACCCTCGATGGTGTGGTGTCGATCTGCTCCTCAGACACTTCCTCCAACACTCTGACCACCCATATCAAATAGCTCTGCAACTTCATATCGTAGAGGGCCTCGTCGGATGAGACTAGACAATGAGTAGGGCCTCGCAGGACAAGGCTGAACAACCAGCAAGGGCCTTGCAGGACACCCTATGCTCAAACCGTGGGGGTGACTCCTGGTACAGTTTCCCAAAATCCCTCGATCACTTACGAAATCGGAGTATGACCTCCTCCGTAAGGTTTCGCCAATCTCCTATGCAAGTTGATCTTCTTCCTACTGAAAACCAAACCCCAAAACAGAAGCTCCAATGGAAATCCTGGATGGATTCCCCTCTTGTGTAGCTAGGGTGGATATTGCACCACTAAAACCAAACCAATAGTGGAAGGGTTTTTCTAAACCCTAATGAAACAATGGCTCCAAGAACACTTTCAAAACAAGAGATTAAATCATAATGTCAAAGTGAGGATCTACCCCTCTTTTTATCCTTCCTCCATGCCTTCTAGAACTTTCCCTTTTTTTTACCAAATCAAATATAACCCTTATCCCCTTTCTGACTAAATTAAATATGGCCCTTATTGTTAGAAAAATAGGACCATGGAGCAATAAAATAAAACCAATGCGGAAACAAAACACAGAAGATACACAATACAATAGAGACACAGATTTTCGTGGTTCACCCGGTGTGGGCTACATCCACCAGAGAAATTGCCAGGTCCTTCCTTTCGTATTATCTAGCAAATGAAGGGATACAACCTACAACAAACCTGTTGTAACTTCCTCTTCTTTCTCTCACAGTCTCCTATCTCAAAATACAATATTCGTTATGATACATAGCCGCAATACATTTCCCTCATAAGAGAGGGTTGTCTTCTAGGGAAAAAATCCCTAACATAACTTCTACCGTTAGATCTGCGACCTTATAATGAATGGTCCAGATTTACAATGAAATTACAATATACTTTTACAAGGCAATTTTTCCTTTGGGGGCTTCGCCCCCAAACTCTGCAGAGGGGGTAACCCCCCTCTACACTCCCCCGCATGGAAGAGTGTACATACTTCTAGGGTGTAAATACTTCATGGGGTATAAACATGGCTGAAAACAAAAGACCTCTGAATCAGGAAGATAATCAGGCTCCACAACCAACACTTATCCCCATTTTTCTTTCACTTTAGGATTAAAAGTAACTTTTAATAGATAAGTAACTTATTAATCCTAACTAAGTGACATTAAATAACCCCTTTTGACTCCATTTTTCTTCATTGACAAACCATGGAAGTCATTTCCACTACCGAACAGGGGAATCCAAAAATGGGGACATGAAAAATCCTCCCTGCCAAAAAATTGCTTGTCGTCAAGCAGTGCCATCACAACTTGATGCTCCATCGACTGATCCACACTGAAATTGAAAATAATACCAGGATCCCAAACCACCCTATAAGATGTGAAGCATCATCCTCTCAAGACATGGTCTGGTAATGTACTGACATAAGAGGTCTCCTGAAAACTTCCCACAAGTAAGGCCACTCGGTGTTGCAACAACTCAATCAATCCATCAAGGAACTGCTCTGCTAGGGAACCAATCTCATGAAGGAAAAAATTGGTTCTCTCCTTCGTGTCAACTGTCATACTGTCTCCTACTAAAATCCCAGGGTCCCAAGCTATCCTCAGAAAGGAACCACCACACCGATGTTGTGCCACTTTGATCCTATTCATTCGACCATCGTTCCCACTCTGCATCCCCCTCTCCTGTAACTCCATGTTAACATACCTGTAAGGGATGAACCTACTATCATGAATAGTAGATGGCATAGGACACCCTGTGAAGTCACAACCTATAAACCCACTATCAAGACAATTCTTGAATATCATAAAAGGAAGTCTATCCCAATCACTGACAATGAATTTGGGTTGCTCATGGACTCTATAGATCCCTTGTAACACCCTGTTTCCCCCAGTTTGTAAAAATAACTGGACTGGCTAAGAACTGTGGAAAACTCAGAAATGTGAATATGTGATGTGAATGGACCTTGTGGAAAAGGTTGATGAATGTGAATAATATTATGAATTTATATTGCATAACTACTGAGAGGGGATATGCTGAAAAAGAGACCACGATACCTGCAGAAAGGCAGTGGAAGGTACCCGAAAAGGTGGCGTTAACTTCCATCGAAAATCAATACCGTATTTCGACTTCACTGGCCCGGAGAACCAAAAGCGGCTCGCTGGCCCCGAATTTAATGTCTCGCAGGCTGGTAGGTAGATGGCTCCTCAAGAATTAATGAGAAATGGGGAGGTGAACCGCCTATCCACAGAGTCGTCAGGCCTAACCAACGCAAGGGAAATCGCACCACACGCAACCTCGCAAGAGGATAAGGTGTGGGGGAGAAGCGATTGGGGGGCAGATGCGAGGGGAGGAAGAGAACTCTGGCGATATGCAGAGTGGGTGATAGCATAGAGGAAGGAGAGTAACCTTCACTCCTGGTCACTGGCAAACAGAGATGCAGTCTCACAACATCGTGGTCTCAGCTCGGGGGTGGCTAGTGGTAAATCCGTTGGAAGTCGTTGAGCCTATGGTTGGGTGGAAACGAGCACCCCTCTCAGCAGTTGCATAACCCCTGGTGTTACTTTCTGATAAGTGTTTTGCCTTTGACATCTTGAAATATATGTATGATGACATTTATGATCATAAGCTGTGAAATCGTGAATGACTTCATTATAAGAATGTCTGTTTGGTGTCTTGATCAATAATGGTAGTTGTATGTTTATATGGAAAGACTACGTGTGGCTTATGCTCTCTTAAATTTTTATTTATATGCAAACTGATCTAATTTAGAATTCACGCCTGGTTCTCAGGAGAGAGATACTCTTATCTGCCTTAGATAGTACCCTGGGTGAACCTCCCCATAGAGATACCCTCCTTGAAAACATCCTCAAGAACCTAGAAGGAGGACGTGAGGGCACAATGCCCTAAGAAATTATTGATAGGTATCGAATCAACGGACGAGATCCCGTCGGGAGATCTGTGGTCACTCACGGCCATCAGATAAGAAGAAGAAGATGGAAAGTTAAGTGTCTTAACCTTGATAGGTGGTAATCGACGGACGAGATTCCGTCAGGAAATCCGTGGTCACTGATGACCATTAGATTTGGTAGGAGAAAGTAGGATGTTAAGTGCCTTACCCTTGTGACTTTCTGTGTCTTCGTGGGTAGCGAAGAGGTCAGGACCGTAGAACCCCAAGGTCCATGAGAGCATCCGGATTGTTGACCTTTCCCCATCCAGGGAGTCGTGGGAGAGCACACAAGTTAGGAACCTGTCTGAGCCGTCAAATCTCGGCTGGAAAACCCGACAGCTGTTGGATCTATCAGGAGATATCCGAGGGTTAAACCCCCAGTGAACAAGGACGAAAGCTCCGAAATGGATTTGGGTTGTCCGATTAAAGGAGGCCACGTGTCATGAGAGATTACCTATTTCGGGAAATCAGGAATCGCGAACTCGGGAGTTCTGATGACGAGAGATCGGGATGATCCATGGTGGAAACCCCGGAGCAGTCATAGACCGTCCGATTTCGAGAGGCTACGTGTCGAGAGATTACCCATTTCGGAAAATCGGGAATTGGGCACTCGAGAGTTCTGATGACGAGAGATCGGGATGATCCATGGTGGAAACCCCGGAGCAGTCGTAGACCATCTGATTTCGAGAGGCTACGTGTCGAGAGATTACCCATTTCGAGAAATCGAGAATCGGGAACTTGGGAGTCCTGATGACGAGAGATTGGGATGTTCAATGGTGGAAACCCCAGAGCAGTCGTAGACCGTTCGATTTCGGGAGGCTACGTGTCGAGAGATTACCCATTTTGGGAAATTGGGAATCGGGGATTCAGGAGTTCCATTGACAAGAGGTCAGGCTCTCGCCTTGATAAATCCCGACTTATAAATATCGAGATGTTAGCATGTGGTTAAGTACTGATGAACGGACGAGATTCCTTCGGAGAATCTCAAGGTCTATAATGACCATCAGATGTGGGGAAGAGACATCAACTTTAAGTCGGGGCGCGAATACATCTTAGGGTAAGTGGCAAGCAGATTTGAACGACCAAGGTCCAACTGCCCAGATCCACGGCTGAGGCTTCATGCCGAGGCCCCCTTGTTGTTCTGCCTTTAGCGGTGGGGGGGGGGGGGTCCGGAATGGCATGGTGTGTGAAGTGGGAATCGTCTCCTATCACCCCACCCAACGTGTCATGTTTCCCCTCTCGCCATCTGTACTCCACTCAACCGCACGACAGGGTCGTTCCTATTGGTCATCTACTAACCCTGTAGGGATTTGTCCCTATTGGCCAGTTGCTAACCCTGTCGAGGTTCGACGGTTGCAGAGTCGAATGATTTGACATCACTGTAACGCTAAGACACAAAAAACAAAGAGGCACCATGAATTGTTTGACTTGTGATCATGACCCGCGATCACATGGGAGAAGAGAGAGAGAAAGAGCTAGCTTGCGCTTGGCCTCCGTAGGTAATTCGGGGGCTCTGATTCTGCAGAAATCAATGAAAATTTGATTATGGTAGTGGGTATGTGAAAAAGTGGTATCAGAGCATGGTTACAACACTCGGCTTGATTGGGCTCATGAATGAGTTGTGCATAAGATCCGTTCGAAGCACTCCTAAGAGGAGTAACCCCCTAACTTACCTCTCTTATCCAGGATCAAAAACTTGGAAACGAGAACCCGACTGTGTATGAATGTGAAAGAGTTATGAATTTATGCGCAGGTTATAAAATGTATCTAACTCTTGACTAATAACCAGCGTTTTTCTTTTCACCTAAGCAGACGATCAGTCGCGGGGATTTACAGACGCAGAGAATGGTGACTCACCAAGAGGTGGGAGAAGGCTCCCACAATAGAGACGAAGAGTCTAATGAAAGAAGAGAAATAGGAACCCCTCCAGATCTAGTTGAGACTATGAGGAGTCTCATGGTTGAATTGCAAAGCTGCAAAGACGACAATGAAAGGATGATGAAAGAACAAGAAAATAAAACTGAAATTAATGCAGTTTTACTGCAGAGCTTATCTGACCTACAACAAAAAATGCAGCATGAACCCAAGATGCAGAAACATGGTCGTATCAGTGGCCATACTGAGAGGAGCACCTCAAGGAAGGTCCACCCTAGAGGTAAAGGACCAGTGCCAGACGATTCCTCTGAGAAGGAGGCTGGCGATTCAGAAGGCTCTTCTAGCAGCAGGGCTAGTTCCTATTCTCGAAGAAAACAGAAGAAGCAAAAGACTTCCAAGGGTCATAAATTGGAGGAATTTAGAAAGTCCAAACCTCCCTCCTTCGACAGTGAGATAAACAAGGGAGAGGAAGTCGAGGCTTGGCTACTTGGACTGAAGAAATATTTCAATGTCCATGATTTTTCAGATAATTTGAAGGCCCGAGTGGCCACTTTCAATCTGAACGGAAAAGCTTGCATCTGGTGGGAAGATCTTAAGAATATGAAAGGGGCCCGCGAGGAGGACCTGTCCTGGAAATAGTTTGAGAAATACTTTTGGAAGAAGTATTTGTCGAAAAAATATTTCGACGAAAAGGCTAAAGAGTTTTATGAACTCAAACTGGGGCAACTCACTATAGAGGGATATGTCAACAAATTCCTCGACTTATTGAGATATGTACCCTACATTAAGGCAGAGAAGGCGAAGGTGCAACGCTTCATCAATGGGCTACCCAAGGAATAGCGAAACTGAATTGAATTTGATGAGCCAAAGACCTTAGAGGACACTATTTGAAAGGCAACATATTGTCATGAACAATATGGACAGTGGGCAGAGTCTCATGGAGACTGGAAACAGAAGAGTGGTTTGAGATTTCAGAAAAAGGGGATCAAATCCTCGGGATTTAAGAACTACAAGAAGAACCCCAAAATGAACTTTCCAGCCCAGAGTGTACTCTAGCAGAACTTTCCCTCATTCAACGGAAATAAAACTTTTGGACCTATACCAGTAAAGACTAATAACCCAAAGAGAGAACCTCTAAAATACTGGGGTTGTGGAGAAGAGCATCTCCTAAGAGACTGTCCACACCGACAATAGAACAGTCAGAAAGTTTATAACATTCACGAAGCTACCACAGTCAATGATGTGGCAAGGAGTGTGCCGTAGATTTATGCAGCATTGGATAATAACCAAGCTGACCACCAAGCTTCAGTGGTGGAAATAGAAGGTATGATTTTCAACCATCTGGTGTCTTTTTTGATTGACCCTGGTTCAAATTTGAGTTATATAGCCCCTAAATCTGTTGATAAGTGTAAACTACAGCCACAAAAACAAACCAAGACATGGTTGGTACAGTTAGCCACTGGCACCAAAAGAAGGGTAGCAGAGGTCATACCAGCCTGCCAGTTAATATTGGGTGAATTCCCCACCCAAGCAACCCTTAATGTATTACCCCTAGAATCATACGATCTATTGATTGGTATGGACTGGCTAGCCGCCCATAAAGCCAGACTAGACTGTTACCATAAAACCTTGGAGTGTGTAAGTAAAGAAGGGAGAAGGATAACCCTTCAAGGGATCCGAAAACCGGTCTCGGTGAGGCAAATATCAGCCCTGCAAATGAGAAAGTATTGCCGAAAAGGGTGTCCCCTATATGCAATACAGGTGTTGAAAACAAACGAAGGTGATAGACCAAGCCCTGATGATCACCCTATCCTGAGAGAATACAAAGATGTGTTTCCGGAAGAGGTAC
>ML840769.1:5013-20795 GCA_009831015.1 Picea engelmannii | reverse complement strand
TCTATTTGTTTATCATATTCATGTTTGAATGCCATAAGCTATATTGAGTTGTCCCATTGATCCACATTCACAAAATACAAAAAACATTCATTTCTTAAGTTACCAAGCACCTCTGGTCTGCAACCACAGAGGGTTTCTTGGAGTGATAACAAATACAACAATGGTAAATCTCAGCCCAATTACGATGCAACAGTGACTTCTTATCCTACCTATATATTGAAAAATGATGTCAAGTAATCATTCGTGTTCTGGTCTTAATATGTCCGAATCTCTGACCAATACCAACGATTCTTCTTGCTTTCATTTTTACATGTAATTTCAGCATTGTTGTGATCGGTTCTCTACAAACACTTGTAAGTGATAATCTTCGCTTCTCTTTTGTTTCTTTATACCCAGTATTATGTTACACTTTTTTCCTCTCCATCCACAGATGATTACTTGTTAGATTATGAGAGGAATTTCAATCTTAACATTTTTCTGCTTTTCGTCTTAAGATGAAGAAGGTAAAAAATGCCCAGAATTATGATATGTTGAAACAACATTGTTTAGTGGTGACCATTATATAGTACTCCTAGGATACCATGTAAAGTTTCCCTTCTGATCTTAAGGTTACTGGTGATATATTATGATGCTGAAACATGTCTGTGTAGTATATTTTTTCTTATATTAGATGCCCTCCACTATCCATTGATTCTAGCTACTGGACATTGTACTGTAGTTGTAGATAGTGTGTCTACATTATCTGGATGTTTTCTATATATGGGTATTTCGTGTATTAATCGGATTTGAGCAGGTTCCCTGGCTATTCAGAAACTACATTGAAGAATTTTTCAAGTTTACTAGGTCAGATAGTGGAATTGTAATCCTGGAATAGCATCATGGGATTTGGTTTGATATCTGGCAATACATAGTATCTGAAAGTGACTGTAAACTTCTATTGCAATGTTATCCAGGTCGTAGTTCCTTTGTGAAATTCCTGGTTTGTATACTAGTTTGCTGGTATGCCCTCTAGAGTATGTATAAAATAATGAGGTCATTCCTTTGGAGGTGTCATTTTCCATAGTGTTCTACACTCCTCCAAGTGTTATGCTGGTGCTCTTTGTCCATAATACTTCTATTGTTTATTGTTTTTCTATTCTGCACCAAACCTTATGCGCAATAACCACTTGCATTGGTACCAATCTGTGATTGTCTCTTTGTGTGTGACCCACCATCGTGCAGGTGTGGCCTTGAGTGCTAGATCTAGTGCTAACAGTCTCCGATTCTCTAAGACTTCATTTTCATATTGTGCTAAGAATGTCTCTAGATCGTTTACTCTATGGAAACCAGGTGGTTCTCTGATTTATGTGCCTACCCATCTTCCAACGTAGTCTATTCGTGCACATTTCCTCATGGATACTTCATATAGCCTTTGTTTCCATTTCTCTAAACCGGTATCTGAATTTGTTGCATAGGAAGTGATGCTCCACCAACTGAGTATCCCATCTATAGTTGGGTTTACGTAATCCTCATTGCGCATAGTTGTTGTGTACAACTGGACGATTTCCTCTAGGTATAAACAAGTAGGTTCTACGAACCTCTCTCCTTCTTATGGGTCTAATGGCACGATGACCCTGTATTCTCCTGACTCAAATGTCATTTTTTTGGTCTTTAAGTTGATTATGGCCTGGTTTTCAAACGCCCAATCCAGACCAAGCAATGTTGGGTAAGGTGTCATGCCATCCACTATTTCAATGACTTCAAAATCTACTTTAGTGTGCAATCCATCTAGGTCTATTGCCACATCTTTCAGTCTGCCTATCGAAAGGACTCTGTGTTGGTTTGCTAGTTTCAATTGAACAGGTAAGTATCTTAATGTGGGATCTCCCATGCATTTCCATGTCTTCTTTGGTAGTACATTAACTTCATATTCTAGATCTAGTATAATGTCTCCCATATTGAAATCTCCAATGTTGGCATTTAGTGTAAATTCCCTACTTGTTCTTCTTCTTGTGTGTAGGTGATTGACATCTTTTTGTTCTATCTTTTCTTCCGTCTTGAGGCTACATTTTTCTAGTATGTTTTGCAAGATTTTCATAGATGATGGATCACTTAATACCTTTACACATGATTTCAAAAAGCCTTTGATTGTACTTACTTGGCCCATGAAATGTATTTCGCTGGTATGATACAATAGTGGAGGCATTTCGTATTCGGGTGCTTCCTTTCTTTTTTGTGCAGTTGAAGTCATCGCAATATCTTCCTTCTGAAATTCTTGTTGGGCTTGCTTAAATATCTCTTTTTCCTTTCGCGTGTCAAACTGCTTCCTTGGTTCGTCGTTCTTTTTCATCCATTAATTTTGTGCTGGTGCTTGTTGAACATTGTCATCTCTTGTTTCCACTCCTCCGTGGGTAACTATATTAATGTTCTGTCCTTCATCCCTTGCTTCGGCAGAAATCCATTGAACATTCTGGTTGTTCTGATTCCTCTTTTCCTGAATCTTTACTAGTAGTGTCGGGCATTCTTCTCTATTGTGATCCGATGTGCGACAATACATACAAGTTGTTGGTGGAAGTGGACATTCCCTTGTGTAATGTCTCGGTTGTTGACAATTGTGACACACCACTGGACCTCTACCTCATCTAAAACCCCCTCTTGCTCATCCTCCACCTCTGTAGCATGTTTGATCTCCTCTCAACGCATTATACAAAGGTGCTTGATTATACTGCATGGTATTGTACTGAGGTTGTGCCATGTTGTACTACGGTTGCGCGTTATTATATGGTTATTGCGCAGTATTATACCGCTCTTCCGCAGTGTTGTATGGATATGGACCTAGATTAAATTGTGTTGCAGCTTGCCCAATCATCATTTCTGCCTACACTTTATATGCGTCTGATGTCCTTTCCCGCATCAACTCCATAGTTCTGCAATCTTTGTCATCGTGTCCCACTAACTTGCAAAAGGTGCAATATGAGCTCTTCGGGACTGTCTGGTATTTTTGCATCATTGTGCTATGATAAGGGTCGTGACCCGATTTCTTGCAGATTTCGCACCACAATCCTCCTATTGGTAGTGGATTTGGCACTCTTGTTGCCATATACTGCGTGAATGTTGGGCATTGTTCTTGTGGTGTCCTTCTGTCCTGCATGTGGTACACCAAACAACTTCTTGTTTGTCTTTGTTCTTATTCTAGTTTAGTTGAAACGTTAAGTTCTTCAATTCCTCCTTCAGTTCTTCAATAGCTAGGTCCATTTGCTGGTACTAGTTTTCTTCCAGTTGTAAGGCTACCTGTAGAGCCTTTGCCTGTATCTAGAAATTTTGTTGTCACAATGGATATTTTAAGAGTGGGAGTAGTGAATTGACAAACAAGTGTCTATGTTGCATCTCGGTCATGAGATATTTTAACTTTCCCTTCAGTCGCTTGAATCTTTGATCAATCTCCCATACAGATTCTTCTGGTTTCTGTCTTATTTCGATCATCTCATTCATGTATTGATTCTCTGAGCTCGACTTCTAGAACTCATTTATCAGTGGCTTCTTAATGTCTGCTAGTGTCCTTGTCGTCCCAAGGGAACTATTGCATCTAAACTCATGTACCAGTCTAGTACGTGGTCTCTTAGCATAATAGCTAGCTCCGCAAGTTTGGTATCTTCATCAATGATCTGTTTTGCTTCCCAGATCTTTGCACAAATGAAAAAATGTTTCTCAGGGTCTTCTGTTGGTTCTCCTCGAAATTTGGGTAACCTGATGGTGGGATTGTGTCCTGCCATTCTGAAAGTTGAACTACTACCTCCTCACGGTGTAGATTCCTGACTACTACTGCCTGAACTGGATCCTTCAGTTGTTGCTCATTGTGTAGATGTACTTCCTACTTTGGGACTTCCTCCAAACTTCGATTGTCTAAACAATGGTGTTCTCTTTGGTGTATTAGTCGCACATGGGTTTATGGGTTTCACATTGACATTAATATGGATAGGATGGATACCTTCTCCTCCATCTCTTGTACCTCTCATCTTTCGCTCATATGTTGCGCGCGGGATTTCCTCAATCTGCTCCACAACCCGAAGATCCTCTACCTCTTCCTCATCACTCGCCAAGCCTTCCCTCACGGCTATATCTCTCTTCTTGGTATTCACCTTGTATTGGTAGGATGCTTTGCTACGCGTCTTTCCAGTTATCTCCAAGATCCACTGGATCTGGTCGTCATCCATCATGATTGGGTCCAAGGGTTCTTCCTTCTTTCCTTTATCCTTTCCTCCTTCCATTTCTCCTCTTTCTATCAGTGCTTCCCCCCTTCCCCCATGCACGCAAGGAATTTTAGTTGTCTGATTCCATTGTCATTACACCTTTGTTAAATAGAAATATCTTAATCGAAGTATAGAGTGATCGAATGTACCTTCCTCTAAGTCCCCGTAGAACCTCTTTCTCCACTGTGTTGTACAAATTCACTGTGTCTACTGCAAACTCCGTGATAAAACCTACTACAATACTATCAAGCCAAAATTCTACTGCGCAGGTGAACTTGTTGTTCACCTACTGAAGCTACTCAATCTGTACTGGGGTCCACTCTAGTTGTTGAATCTGGTTCATTGTGTGGTTATCCTTCAACATTAGTATCCACTCCTGTAATAGATGTGGAAAATCACATAAAAAGACTTCTTGTAAATCAGTAAACATGTATTTCTCAATATATTTGCGAGGTGTTAGTCTAGGGTTTCTATTGTCTTTTTGTGTGAACTCTAGCTCCTTAGGTTTTAGCCAAGTTTTGATCTCTACTTTTGTGGGATTCCACGGCCTCAACATTTTCCTCAACATTCCCTCCTAATGGCTCATGGGTCTCTTCCCTAACATTTTCTTAGGCTACTTCTGACAGATCTTCGAGTTATCTTCTTTACTCAATCCTCTCATGTTCCTACCAATGACAACATAACCATTTGTTGGTTACTTCTCTCCTATACTATCTGAGTTTATTGACCTAGGGATCATGTCTGTTCGGGGTTCCAACAAATCCTCTAAAACTATCGGCCCTCTTGGTAAAACAGAAGGCAATGCAACACACAGAATGTGTTGCGTAGTCTCGCCCGAGATAGCTTTAATGAGTGTCTGAAATACTCAGATGTTTATAGCCTAGGATTGAGTGTGATATAAGTGAGCTAAATATTGAACCATCATTATCACTTGTAAATGCAACATACTGTTATTCATGATTTATGCAGTAGATCCATAGGCTTATTCCCTTAATATAGCAAAAGCACTAAACAAGCAATATAATAACTCATTCATTCAACACAATGATAAAGGCTTCAAGCAATAAGATATGCAAACATTCATCACATAACATAGATGTTACCTTAGTTCACCCCCTCCTAGGCTACGTCCACAAAGATTTTGCTCTCAAATCTTTTATTATAGTCGTTCTATCGCTACAGTGTCACGTGCTTACAATTCTCCTCTGATGGGTAAGACCTATATGAGGCGAACTAGATCGCACCAGGCTCCTCAACCTGCGATCTCATTCTCAAAATCTACCTTCTCTCATCTCTTCTAGCTCAACATCTTACAAAATAGGTCTTACAACAAAACATTACATATCGCATCAACTCATGTGTAACTTACAATAGAATAATAGTAATCTATTGCCAGTTGAACCGATCCACATAAAAGCCAACAACAACAACCTATGATACCTACGTATCGCTATTTATACATCTCGGGCTCTTCAATCATTTATAATAGCTTACCAAAAACCTAACCCTACCATCGTTAGGTCTTCGTCTGCATCCGCGCATGTTGTTCTTCCTTCCAGTTGTTGCTTTCCTTGTGCACACCTTCCTTGCATGCACAGGTGTTGTGTTTCCTTCTAGCTATTGCTTCTCTTGTGCACACTTTCTTTCCCAAAAATTCCATTCTTTTCCTCTTTGGCCTTTGGCCTACCTCCAACACCATTCCAATCTATTGTGATAATATAAGCGCCATCAATATCTCAAAGAACCCTGTGATGCACTCCAAGAAGAAGCACATTCTAATAAAGTATCACTTTCTATGGGAACAAGTTGCAGAGAAAAACATCAAAGTTGAATATGTCGGCACAAAAGAACAAGTGGAAAACATCTTTACAAAACCGCTTCCAAAGGGAGCCTTCGAGTATTTTCACCAGAGACTCATAGTGATTTCTACTCCAAAATGAATGCTTATCTTATATGACTTAGATTTACATGAGGAAGCACCATAAAGAGGATAGTTCAGGTTGGGGGATCAGTTTCAGGAAGAGTTTAGTCAGGGGGAGTATCCCCAAGGATAGTTCAGTTAGGGGGAGAAGCCCTGGATGGAAATATACCTTTTCCATTGATGACAAAGGGGGAGAGATTTATCAAATGCAAGATAGAAATGCTTGGAGAGAGAGAACAGAGACATGTAGACAGGGGGAGCAACCCAAGGAGAGTTCAGTCAGGGGGAGCATCCCCAAAGGGAGATACCCTTTTCCATTGATGTCAAAGGGGGATAGAAAGAAACATTGATGATGAGTATAAGCATGGATGTTATCATGACTAAGTGTTGCCATCAATGTTGGTGTTGCCATCAATTCCAAAGGGGGAGATTGTCAAACAGTTGGCTTAGGTTGATGGATAATTTTTATGGATTTTTGGTCATCATTGATGTCAACCATTGGAGAGTGATATTGTAGATTGATGTCAACCCTTAGTGATTGATTTCAAACCTTGGAGAAAGTCCGGTAGCGAATTTCGTAGCACAAAGGTTTGGGTAATGGACCCAAGTCTGTTTGATGTATAATGGTATGATTTTTAATATATTTGAAGGTAAGACTATTCTAGATGGTTAGTACATGTCATGCCATTTCTGGTGGTATGTGGAACGCCACATAACTCCTCACGGTTAGAGAGTTATGTCCATGTGAAGTTGGAGAACCCAGGTTTGGGTAATGGACCCAAGTTTGTTTGATGGATAATGGTATGAGTTTTGTTATATTTGGAGGTAAGACTATTCTATATAGATAGTACATGTCATTCCATTTTTGATGGTATGTGGAACGTCACATAACTTCTCACGGTTAGAGAGTTATGGCCATGTGAAGTTGGAGAACCCTCATGAGTCATCTCGAAGCCCCAAAAGGTCAAAGTGGTTTACGAGATTTTAGAAGGTAAATATTAAAGTGAAGTGATGAGTATACTATAAGTCAAAGTAAATACAAAATAAATTATTTAAATAATAAAGTTAATGGAGAAATTACTAAGTTACAAGTGGTTAGAAGTGGGTTAACCCTAAAATAAGGAAAGTGGGTTAAGATGGTTAAAAGATAACCCCTTGAGGAAGCTACATGAAATTATAAATAAGAGGCAATGCTCTCTCATTTTAATCACACTTGAGAATATTGAATATCTATAGGTGATCGAGGTAACCAAAGGATATCTAAGTCGAATTTCAAATGGAAGGTGAAGTAAAGAAGGCTGAAATTCAAGGGAGGATAAATTCTTTTGATGTTGCTTTCTAAGGTATGTTATTTACAGGTCATCTCACCATTTTTAGCACTAAATTTTTTTCTAGAATGATTAAGACAGTTAAATTGGGATGACATTGAGGAAACATATCCAAGTAGCCATGATAAAAATTTAAGCTTTTGGGTCATTGTATTTTTGGAGTTACACTCTGTGGAAAATAAGGTTTGTGGCTAGTCCTGAAGCTAGTCTAAAATAGGTGTTTCGGGTAAAAATGTCATAACTTATTCATAACAGATCCACATTCAGTAAGACAAAATGTGTTGGTTATAGTACAATATTTAGTATTCAGTGTACAATTTTCAGATCCATACAACAAATATTCCATGCGGGGCCTGCTCTACAAGTTCGCTCTCTAGAATAAGCCATAATTCAACAAGGTATGCCATTTTTTCTATAACTCATTTTCTGAGAGGTTCCAAGTAATGACACATGGAGGAATTGCATAAAACACATTGAAGAACATTGTGTACTATTTTCAGATATTTCTTCATTACAGGTACATCGTTATAATTATTTCAAGTTAGGGTTGTTGACTAATCCAAAACTAGTCAGGTGAGACTAAAGTAAAGTTTGATGAAAATGCTAGTCTCTTGTTGTTAACATTAAGGAAGGTTTGCAGGTATGTGATCATTTACACCAGGTCTATTACAGAGTTACAAATCAGATTTGGATGATGAAATTGATGAGGGCTTTTGGTTGAGGTACATGTTGGGTACATGGTTGAGACAAGTAGTTGATGAGTTGGCACATACATGAGGTGTATAGTTGATGACGTTGGTACATCTTGATGAGTCATAGTTGATGAGTAGTTGATACATGATTGCTACATACTTGGTACATGGTTGGAGGCACTTGTTAGTAGTATTGTTGACACATGGTTTATGGATGATGTAGCATACTTGTATTGGTATATTATTAGAATCACATATTGATCTTGGTGATGATTATGAGTTGTTGTGTTATGCTTGGTTGATGCACATATTTGAGAGTTGTCTCGGTGATTGATATTGGTGAGTTGATCTGATTTGGTTGATAAGATTGTTGAGACAGGTTGTTGTGATAGTTTGTTTGGACAAGTTGTCGTGACATGTTATTCGTATAGGTTTGGTGCATGGTTGATGCACTTGTTCATGGTACAGGTTGAGGTACAGGTTGGTTCATGGTTGATGCACTTTTTTATGGTACAGGTTGATTACAGGTTGTTTGGTATAGGTTGGTGCATGGTTGATGCACTTGTTTATGGTACAAGTTGATTACAGGTTGTTTGGTACAGGTTGGTGCATGGTTGATGCACTTGTTTATGGTTCAAGTTATTGGCACAGGTTGTTACAGTGGTATATTTCACAGTGATAGTTTGAAAGTGGTTCCATCATTCTACTTCTACGTTAGGGCGGTTGGACGGGGCAAGGAAAAGTGATTGTAGCCACCTTCTAGTTGTAGCTAGAGAACATAGGGGGTTGCAGCCTCCTTCTGGTTGTAGCTAGAGAATTGGGGAGTTGGAGCTTCCCTCGGGTTGTAGCCTGAGAAACTAGGGGGTTGGAGCCTCCTTCTAGTTGCAACTAGAAAATAAAGGAAGTTGGTGCTTCCAATGAATGTAATTCTTAAAGACATATAAGAAAAATTATTCTGTGGTTTTCTCCCACTTTGGGTTTCCACGTAAAACACTGGTGTACTATGTATGTGTGTGATTACTCATTTTTTCATTGTTTATTTACTCTAAAACTATTGGATGATAATGCTACATTGATAACACTTGCATTTTATGGTGAAAAAGGATTAAATTTCTCTATTACTAATTCACCCCCCCCCCCTCTCAGTAATCTGACAACAAACTGATCAATGTCATTGCGAACGTCAGTTTTGTGAAAAGGATTAGGTGTTTCTTCTTCTCCAACCTTATAATAAAACTTCACTCAAATTCGATCACTGTTATAAACTTGCTCCCAAGTTTTACGACCCTTATACAATCCTCAAGCATGTAGGGCGCATGGCTTACAAGTTAGCTCTTCCCAGTCACTCTAAGATCCATCCAGTCTTTTGTGTATCTTTCTTAAATAAGGTGATTGGAACCAAGTTCTAACTACAAACTAGTCTCCCAAAATTGGATGAAGAAGGATCCATTTGGTTACAACCATAAGTAGTCATGGCCCAATGCGAGCATCGTCTCCGTCGGGGCACTATTCTAAAAATTTTCGTACAATGGAAGGATACACCACCAAATGATGCCACATCAGAGTTGACCTCCATTCTCTAGCAAATTCCACATCTCAAGCCTCTAGGACAGGGTTGTTCTTTAAGAGGGAAAGCATGTTAGGGTTCTAACCTTCTTAACCCCTCAAGTAGATAGAATAATATGTTTTGCTATGTAATAAATATCGTCAATAGTAAATAAGGCCTATGTAATAATGTGAACATGTCTAATGTAAGAAGACTTACTTGAAGTTTCCACCTCTAGAATGTTCTCTAGAAGATAGAAATAGTATAAATAGGGGTAGAAAGCATGGAAAAGGTTGTCTTGAAAATCACTTGTACTAGATCTCTTCTCTATTGGAAGTTTCCCCCTCAAAGAGGTATGTGAACTTTGCTCTCGAGATAATAAATGTATCATCAATTGGATCTATATTGTCATTGTGCTTACTATTTCATCTCTTTCTCTTCACTAATTTTTGTAATAATTCTGCTACTACTCTGCATATGTCCTTCTGATACCTTACATCTACAACTGGTGGTATACTACATTTTATTATTTTCGCATTGTACAATGTTTACATATTACATGGTTTGGCCTGTGACCATTCGCGATACTTACAAATATACAATGCTACATCGGGGATCAAAGCTGGGGTGTTACACAGTCTGATCATATAAAGTTTACCATGGAAATCTAGAAGAACAACCTTCTGTCATTCCTTGATGTTCTAATTACTAAAAAGGTGGATGGATTTCTCGCACACCAATTTTACCATAAGAGAGCCCACACTGAAAAATATACATATAAGCAGACTCACATCATCATCTTCCACGAAAGCTAGATATTATGAATACTCTTACCACCAAGGAAATCAAAATCACGGGTGGGGAATACCTTAATGTGGAATTGAAGCATATTAAAAAAATTCTTAACAATAATGGCTCTAAGAGAAGAAATTATAAGAAGGATTTCAGGAAAGCATGGAGTAATGAAAGAAAGAGCCAAGAAAATGAGAAAAAAAGAATAGTTGTGCTCCCTTACATTCAAGGGACAATTGATAAAATTGCAAAGGTGCTTAGAAAAAAGAACATCAAATAGATTTCTTCCCCCTAAACTCCCTGAGAAACATGCTAGAAAAAATTAACTTGATCCAATTTATCCAAAGTAGAAGAAGGGTGTTTATTCAATTCCATGTTTGTACGGTAAGGTGTAAATCCGTGAGAGTGGTTGTTCAATAAAAGTAGCATTGAAGGACTAATTGTAGACGTCATATATGATAGAGCCAAAAATTTGACATTGGTTGAGCATTCTCAAAAATCTAATAATCATATCTATGTTGAACATGCATGAGTATTTGCAACCAAAGAGAATTATAACATGAGACTAATATGGGAAGTTGTCGATATAGAAAAACATCTGCATAATTTAAATAGGGATGGTGGTCTCATTCTAACTGAATCTTGAAAGCCATTGATTCACATCCTTTGGAACAAGAAGAAAAATAATAATTAATTTATTAACTGACTAAGGTTTATGACTAACCTATTATGATACACTATGAACATTGATTAACTTAATTATAATAATATTAATTGATCTTCATTAATAGTCGTTTCATGAGATTTTTTTCTCATGAATATGGATCTAACTAGATATGTCAAAATAGTTTGAAACATTCATTAAGTACAATAAATATCTTTCCAACATTAGTTGGTTCTCATACCTTTCTCTTTCTTGTTGAAAAAAATAATCACTATACCTATGGTAATACAAATGTGACCTAATATGGAACCTTACTAATCTTTGAAATCAAACTCTTTTAGAGTAGTTTTATATTGAATAATTTGTTGGTTGCTCATGTTGCTTACCTCTTGTATAGAAGTCTTCCTGAACCCCATGATCATATTTTGTATGATTAATTAATTTATTAACTGACTAAGGTTTATGACTAACCTATTATGATACACTATGAACATTGATTAACTTAATTACGTCGAAAGGCGTAGACCTATTGACAATGAGCAGATTTAATAGGGGTTTAGTGCTTAATAAGTTTTTTATGGACAAGATTAAATATGGCTAGAATATTCTTAGTAGTCACACAAAATAAATGACTGTGATTTCAATCATTAACTTTCTAGCTATTATAAAGACATCCGTTTATGTGTTTACTTTTTTACATTTACCTAATCATATTTAAAAATTACTTTGATAGCTAACTGATTGCCACCTAAGTGATTAACAAAAATTAAAATATTAACACCAGATAAATGAAGCTCAACCGTTTATTTGTTAATCAATAATAAAATTTAATATATTCTTTTAAAGATTCTTTTCATCTTATCAACCTTTCGGCGTTGATCAGCCACAAATATGTGGCTATGCTAGTTATAATAATATTAATTGATCTTCATTAATAGTCGTTTCATGAGATTTTGTTCTCATGAATATGGATCTAACTAGATAGTTCAAAATAGTTTGAAACATTCATTGAGTACAATAAATTCTCACATAAGCTTTCCATAAAAAAATATAAAGAAATGGATTTAACCTATGAAAATCTGAATGAATGCATTATCATTGTTCCTTACTTTTAATTTGAAGAAGACTAGAAGCATTTATTAATCTTTTTATTGCCACCTTTGTTGTTAGCTTCCCTAGCATCCTCGAGTGATGCTCAACATGCTCAACATGTTGAGGGTATCAAGATGATCTCTCCTTATTCATGCCAATAATTCTGACCCTACATATAAGCAACAATAATAATTGAGCATGTGCCTTCGCATATATCATTTTTTCTCCTAGATTGGATCAAACTCTCTCAGTCGAATATTATACATGTTGAAAATAATCTAAGTGGACCGTGTCCACCCACACATGCTTCAAACCATGGTCATGACTTGTAAAATCACACACATTAGATTAAAATCGGCTCATATGCTTCTCCTTGACACACTTTAATATTTAAAGGATTCAAATCGTTACAGTGGATACCCTCTATGACAGTAGGTTCAAGTTTTCTAGTTCGATTTTCTTCTCTCACTGGTTTGACAAGTTATATATTTCTGAGTTATACATCCATCATGAAGATCAACATCTTCATTAACTCTTCTTTGCAAATTTTGCAACATCCGACAAAACCAACATGTTTGATATATCTTCAATGAATATCAAGAACATCTTCAATGACCATCTTTAAAAATATATCAACAACATAAGCAATCCCATATTCCTAAACTTGCAAAAATCTATCTCTAATATCTCTCATAATGTTTTTGGTTTTCCATGTAGGTTTCTCTCGTGTTCGTGTCACCCACCAGGAAGAAATTCGAGTTAGATGATAAAACTAGTCTTTCAACACAACATTCAAGAAACAACTAAAGTACTACATTTGACTAAACACGCATAGATGTAAATACTCAGACATATTTGTGTGAAGCTTAACCAAGTTCTATTAATTCACCACAAGTATGTATACACTCATAGAAAAGATGAGGGAAACTACTACTTTGAATTGTAGACCAACTGCTACTTTGAATTGATCTTTTATTTATTAATTTCAATAATATACTTTATCAACATTATTCATTCATACATTTATTTAATCTAAGTTCATATCCATATAAAATAAAACTATAAAACTTATATATATATATATATAAGAGTGAGGGTATATAAGTTGTAACTTGTTATATATATATATGACAAGTTACAACTTTTATACTTAAATGTAAGACCCACTATCTCAGGGTTATTCAGTTTGATATATTGACTTGTTATGTCCCTGTCATAGCAGGGACATTATGTTTCGAGTTATTTTCATTATTTGGGAGTTCGATTTCCGAAGCATTATTACATAATTAAACCTAAAGTTTATTAGCATGATGTTTGCATAGGATTCCGGAGTCAGGAGGGTGGTGGCGGGATGCAGTCAGCCTCATTAATTGTTTTCCTAGGCAGTCGGTTCGTTTCTCTACACTCGTGCCTGCAATGCAACACCGAAACATGGCATGGCCATCTGCATCTCCTTTCTGCGTGCCCTCGTCTTAACAATTTATATGCACCTCCTCCTTATTTAAATGCTACTACCTCCTTAGTTAAAGATACTTGCAATTTACACGCTCTTCTTTCTGCCCTTTGTTACACTAATTTTGCCTTTGCCCTGATTTTGCAGTAGCCATACGACTGCAGAAGGGTTTGTTTTGTTTTATCAATTGCAGGTGTTTCTTTGCGCTTAATGAATGCGTTTGAATCTCCAATGGTTTTATTTTTCATTTCATTGCATGGATTAATTATGGTTTAATTTTCAAGCTTCTCCTTGCTAGTTAGTCCCCTGTATTTCATATCATATTTTCATGGACACCTTGCAATGCGTTGGAATACCTGCGCGGATAAAACCCACTTGATTTTATCCACCTGATTTTTCTAGTTTAGTTTCATCCCTTTCCTTTATATTCTATAGCTACTACTTTGATTTGGAAATACGTTTGCTATAACAATAGTCTCCTGGAAAATTGCACGGTATATTATCAATTCACTTATAATATCTTTGATGGATAATTCAAAAGATATCTCCCTCTACTTGTCTACTATCACCCTGAAAGGTATATTCTCAACTACAAGTCATGGTCAGAAATTGTCCAAATCATCCATTTTCCTTGTTCCAATGCTTCTATATGTTGCGTTTTTGAAGTTTATTGTCAAGTCTACAATGAATGCTTCTACAATTCATATAGAAGCCAAGCATTTGCGAAGGTCTCATTCTTCTCAGTGCTTCGTTCATTCCTTTGTTGTATCTCGATCCAGCTTTTGTTCTGAGGACACTCTCGCTGAATATATTAAGATTTTTGTTTTAAGAGGTATCTCTAAAACTCGTCTTTAGTTTCTTTTGCTTAAATTGTGAATAAACTTTATTTAACTAGTAAGGTAATCAACTGTGGGGAGAGGAGGAGAGTGTCATGTGAGATCTTACAATGTCATCTTAGGGATTCAGTCCAGTGAAGTGCAAATATATGTTGGGTTGGATGTCAATGGCCAAATAGGCATTATTTAACTGGTAGACATTATTTAACTGGTATTGCCATCATTTGATTGCAGATAATAGAACAAGGGGTTTGATTAGTGTGTTGCTGAATCAACTGGTGCTTCTCTGTTCGTTCGTTTGCTGTTTTTTTTCTGTCCAGTTTTGTTGGGGGACACCATTATACATAAAAATGCTAAATGCAAAATATCAACTAGATGCTTATGGCACAGCTCATGTTAACTACAATTATAATTTAAAATACAATTTGTCTGCCAAATAAATATTTTGTTAGACTTACCATTGATAGCACATATGTCTTCTGAAAGAAGTTATATCACTTTCAGAGTACCTCCAAGAAATCTGATGTCACTATAATCCTTTGGTATACTTCTTAAGTTCCTCCATCTGCCTTGTAAAAGATAATCTGCAAGATTGTTAATAAATATAGTGTGCTTGTAAAATTACAATAAAATTAATGTCTTAAAAGCGGTTGGTCTCCACATATTTCAAATAATAATTCAGATGAGCTAACTAGTTTGCATATGTATTTTATAATTGAATTAAAGACTTATATAAGACTTTCCATGCAATACCAAAGCTAATTCAAATATTCCAATAATAATATATTCAATAAATTGCTACTATTATTATGAAGTAAACATATGTGTCTTCGTAATAAAATTCACATGCTACTATATCTACTCTCACATTGAGTTAAATGAGATGTCGAATTTCCAACAACTTCGTTTAGTCTAGGGAAAAATAAAAATTGTTTCTGGTCTTGGAGTCCTATCAATGTTAAATTTTCCTTTGATGTGGTGCCTGGCCACACCTTATCATTATAACAAAACAAGCATCTATTTCATCTTTAGAGGTGAATGTAATACTCATCTTTAATTTTTGTGTGAACAAATGCTATTCAACTTATAGCATTATCAATTCTGGGAAGGGGAGTTGTGTGAGAGTGATTTTACAAGGACGCCCTAGGGATTTAGTCCAGTGGACAAATATATGATAGCCCTTGGCTTGGACAAATGTGGTGAGTAGTGCTTCCGAGTTGAAGTAAAGT
>ML840768.1:39581-50369 GCA_009831015.1 Picea engelmannii | reverse complement strand
AACAAA
This sequence comes from Picea engelmannii, assembly GCA_009831015.1. Taxonomy (NCBI): domain Eukaryota; kingdom Viridiplantae; phylum Streptophyta; class Pinopsida; order Pinales; family Pinaceae; genus Picea; species Picea engelmannii. Next base: position 50,363 of record ML840768.1, on the reverse strand, counting down.
GAGCGTATGTAGAGCAACCTCAATGCTTTGAGGTATACCAAAAAGAGACCCTTGTATGGAGATGGAAGAAGACAACTTGGTGGAGAACCTCCAATGCACAGCAGAAGCGTGGTGAAGACTTTCTATAACAGAGATATTGTATCAGAATGATTACTCAAAAGATCAGGATGATGGATTGTCAATCCATGACAAAGATCTCATGATGAAAGAAGAAGTGCCACATGGATATGTTCCAGTTTGAGCCTTTCCACGATGTTATGAGCTAATAGGGAACAAAAGATGAATCCAATAATGACACACTATATTGATCAGAGCTATATGAAGCCTTCAGAGAAAACCAATGTTCCAGAAAGACCAAAGTACTTTGTTCTCCAATATTCTCCAATATATATATATATATATATATATGAAAGAGTTTGTGTACTCAAGCTGGAGCTCGTGGAGACGACTTCCCTATTGAAAAAGGAAGACTGTTCTCCAGAATAATTGAACAAAGAGCGTATGTAGAGCAACCTCAATGCTTTGAGGTATACCAAAAAGAGACCCTTGTATGGAGATGGAAGAAGATAACTTGGTGGAGAACCTCCAATGCACAGCAGAAGCATGGTGAAGACTTTCTATAACAGAGATATTGTATCAGAATGATTACTCAGATGATCGGGATGATGGATTGCCAATCCATGACAAAGATGTCATGATGACAGAAGAAGTGCCACATGGATCTGTTCCAGTTTGAGCCTTTCCACGATGTTATGAGCTAATAGGGAACAAAAGATGAATCCAATAATGACACACTATATTGATCAGAGCTATATGAAGCCTTCAGAGAAAACCAGTGTTCCAAAAAGACCAAAGTACTTTGAGATCAAACATTACATTCTCCATGATGAAGTCCAGAAAAGAGAAGTGGTTCTCCAATATATATATATATCCACAGATGAGCAAATAAGCAGACATTTTGGTAAAGCCTCTGTCCAAGATGAAAGAGTTTGTGTACTCAAGCTGGAGCTCGTGGAGACGACTTCCCTATTGAAAAAGGAAGAGATGACTCCCAAGTTGGGAGGGAGCACTGATGTATTATTGATTTATGAATAGTCATTTTTTCAGTTCGAAAAATGGTCCAGGATGAGCGGTTCCTTTCCAGTTCGAAAAGTGGTTTGAGATTTCCGACGAACATGCATTTTCCAATTCGGAAAATGGTCCAGATCGAATGGTCATTTTTGTAATGAAAATGGTTCGATGGATTGTTGATGTACCATAGACAGCAATTTCCCATTGTGGTTAACATGGGGAATGGTCTAGGACAGTCTCTCTTCTAGATGGTTAATCAAGAAGACTGGTCCGCCTCGCCGGATAGTCATTCTTTCGAAGCTCACAGTTGTGAGCAATTTAGAAAAATGGTTCGTTTTGGAGGTTGGTGCAGGACAGTCATTTCCTTTGGAAATGGTCCGGATAGTCATTCCCTAGGGCAGATTCATTCTCTCCAGGTTGCACTTTGTTTAGTGCCAGAGGAATGGCCCAGATAGGTGAATGGTCCAGGTTCAACAATCAGGACAGTCATTCCTTAGGGCAGACTCATTCTCTCCAGGTTACACTTTGTTTAGTGTCGGAGGAATGGCCCAGGGTGGGGAATTGTCCAGGCTCAAAAATCAGGACAGTTATTCTTCCTTGCTTGAGAAGAATAGTCCAGATAGCTCATCATTGATGTTTGACCTTCTGAGGGCAGATGCTCTTCTAGATCTCACAGATGTGAGTGGAAGAATGGCCAAGATGATTCAGTTTATATCATAACATTGTTTCTGTGCAGGTTGATATCAGATGATTTTTATGAAGACCGTATGTCTCTAGACAGTAGAAGTATACTAATGTGGTGGATGTGTTCCACTGTTTGTGACTATATGTCCCTGATCAAGTACTTGTGTGCTACTTGGTGTTGTAGTGTACCACTGGATTGTAGTTGTGTACTACTATGGATAGACACAGTTGTGTTTTATTGAATGATATTGTTCTGATTGCCTTGAAGACTATCGGCAGTGTTGGAAATGATTATCAGCAGTGTTGGAAATGATCAATGGACAGAGATTTCCCAGACGGAAAATGGTTCAGGACATTTATTTTTCTAGGACATATGTTCAAATTCGAAGAATGGCTCTTGTGTCACTCTGTGGTGTGAGTGACTTATCCAACATCATGTCTAATTACTCAGATGGAGTATGGTTTCGAGAGATGATGCAGCTGATGACATTGATGGTGATGATGGTGTTCATGATCTAGTCATGAGATAGTATATCCAACTATGTTGATGCTACTGAGTGAATGGTATGTTTGTGCTCAAGACCATTACCTGTAATACCTCCCTAGCTAGGAGGGAGTGTTGATATTATGGTAGTTGCGGGAGGTATTTACCTCCATGTGTAAACCTAACGAGAATAGAATATTCTGGGAAGCAAGAAGAAACCCTAATGAGTTGGCTAATAACCCTAGAAGACAAGTCGGCTCAAGAAGATAATTTGTATTAACTTATTAGCCTCCAAGAGAAGAAGTCAGCCAGAAGAAATATTATATACTAAGTAAATAGGCACCCAGAATGAGAAGTCAACCCAGGCAGTTAGCCAGAATTAGTATAAATACAAGAGGTCGGTCTTCATTCTGGCAGGCATTCTCAGAACTGCAGAGCTCACTTGTGCGCACTGCAGTTAGCCAGTTTGTGCGCAAGTTTGGAGGAGAAGTTGTCGTTGCAGCTGCTGCAGCTAGCAGATTACATTTTGGCTTGGACTATCTCTTGGTTATGGTTTGGACTATCTGATCAGCTCTTGTTTGGTGTGTTATCCTTGGAGAAAGGTGCACTACCCTTTTTTTGGCTATCTAGTCTAGGGTTTGCTTCCAGAGTGATTCTCTGTCAAGGTTAAGGTGCTCGAAGGGTGGCTTCAGCCTATGGTTGGGTGACAATAGTGATATTGTCTATGGTAAAACGAGCACATCCATCATATTCTAACAGCAAGTACTTTTACTTCGGAGAAGATAACCTTGTAGCCTTTATCCTCTAAGGCAGAAACAAAGACAAGGTTCCTTTTCATCCCAGGTACATATAGTACCTCATTTAATTGTAGAGGTATGTCAGAATCTAGTTGGAAAGTAGAAGATCCAACTCCCTTGACAGTATATCTGGCATTATCACCAAGTACAACATGTAGACGAGACTCTTTCTCAACAAGGTCTGTAAGATGTTCTCTGTATCCAATCATGTGTCTGGAAGTACCAAATATCACTATCTGTAGGAACTGTACCTGAAAGTGTTGATATGAAGAAGAATGCTTCATTTCTCTGATGTGGTTCTGGATCAACATCAACAGTGGATGCAAGTTGTCTTCCTTTCTTCCTGGTAGGACAATTTCTCACAATGTGTCCATACTTGTCACAACTGAAACATTGAATCCTTGATATGTCTTTTCTTTGTTCATGACTTGGAGCTGCTAAAGTTTTCTTGTCTTTGAATGCTTTGCTAAAACTTCTTCTATTTCTTCTTCCTCTCTTTGTATGAGAAGCAAGAGCTTGATTGTCATCATGATGGGAGTCTTGCACTCCTCTGGCTATAAGTTTGGTTTCTTCATGGGTACAGTCTGTCCATAGACGATCAAACTCAGGTAGATCTGCTCTTCCACTGATACTTTGAAGAAATGGTTCCCAATGTCTTGAAAGAGCATTAAGAGTAGTCATGACAAGTTCTCTTTCTACTATGGTTTCTACAATGGCACCTAGTTGATCTCCGATCTCTAAGATTCTCATGAAGAAGGTGGCAATGGTGTCAGCTTTCATCATCTTGATATTTTGAAGCTGGTGCTTCACTGTAAGAACTTTGTTTGTGTTGTTGCTCTCAAACATCATCTTCGATGCGTCATACATCTCACAAGTTGTCTTTAAGGTAGCAATACGAGGTAGTAGATGATCTCTCACTGAATAGATGATTATCTTCCTTGCTTTGATGTCATCTGCCTTCCAATCATCCTTCTCTCCATTGGTAGTTGTTTCTAGTACAGTCTTTTCTATCAAACTCAATAGGTCATCCTGTTCCACGGTCATTTGTAGTCTTGATTTCCAGTAGTTGAAGTTGCTTGATCCACCAAGCCTATCTTCCACCAAAGTTTTGTTCCTCATGGTTTGCAGATTCTTCCACAAACCCTAACAGCTAGGCTAGGCTAGCAACCTTAGGTTTCAATGGACTTATGACTGCCAACAATAAGCCTTTAGAAAGTCAGAAGAACCCTGGTGAGCTGCAAAAATCGTTCAATGAGCTGCAGAAACCCTAGGGGCGAAATTCTGCAGAAACCTTAGAAACCCTAGGGGCCAAAACTCAAAACTTCTCTGATTTTGAATCTAAGAGTTGTAAGAGGTGGGTTGAAGGAGGCCGTACACTCCTATGCAAAATTTAGCCCCAATGTTCAAGTGGAAGGTGCAAAAATTGGCAACAGAAGGAGGGTTGTTTTTATAGTTGCAGCAACAAGGTGACGGTTGGCTTTTCAATGGCTTGTGCAATGGCTCTTCAGGAACTCTGCTATGATACCATGTTGAATTTTAATGCTTTAGCTCATGCACATGTGGTTTATTTCAATTTAGAATGTACTTGAACCATAAACAATGCAGCAATACCATACACAAGTGTTGCAGTAACCAAGATCACAAAAAGAATAACCATGCACAAGAACACAAGAGTTTATCTTGGGAAACCCTCCTCAACCAAGGGAAAAACCCAGCAATCCTTTGCTATATTCTCAAGAGAAGATCCCCCACACCATAGACCTTAGCACACAAGAGGGTGCTTACAAAACCTAGAAACTTGCACCTAAGAGAAGTGCGCAATTCAGCCATACACTTTACTTGAGAGATGTTACAATGAAGTGTGAGTGAGTTAGATCCACAATGGGGATCTACTCCTATTTATACAAGACCTATCACATCAAAAGGATGTGTCTATTGGCTCAATGGGCCGACCTCTTCAACTAAATAATATAATTAATCATTACACAATATTAATTATCTTTTACATGGTGGGGCCGACTTGTACCCTTTACAACACAAATTAGGGTTACAACAAATCTTACTCTCAAACAATATAGCAAGGATCTCTCTCGTCCTCTAATGCTCAGCCACTAGGGACACATCCACCTGTGCTCACCCACAGGGATGTCACTCTCAACAGATTAACTCAACTGAGTCCACGGGAGTACCATCTGGAGAGCCATCTCAAGTCAGCTCAACTAAGTCCATAGGAGTCCGACAAGAGACCATCTCAAGTCAGCTCAACTCAGTCCAGAGGAGCACGACAAGAGACCACACGTCATCTCAACTTAGTCCAGAGGAGTATGACACACCCATCACATGGGCTCTCTCACAGATGTCTCAACTCAGTCCAGAGGAGAACGATCTGGAGAATGTCTCATGAAGTTGCAATCAACAACACAAAACACTTGACCTTGCTAAGGTCCTTCTTCTTCCTCTGTTCTGGAGATGCCTCTCCCCTTGTAGAATTGTTTCTTCTGCCCTTCCTAGCATGAGAAACTAGGGCTAGGCTCTCATCATCACTGCCTCTCTGCCTGCTATTCCTAGACTCTATCTGAGCCTCCTCCTGGGTGCAATCGATCCACAGTCTGTCAAATGGTGGCAACTTCTCTCGTGCACAAATGCTTCCCGAACTGGGAAAAACCATTCAATGCCACATTCACCAACTCTGTGTCATCAACTACCTCACCAATGGCTACAAGCTGATCACGAATCTGAGGGTTCCTCATAAGGTAGCTAGCAATTGTATCTGAGCTTGACATCTCAACTAATCGGAGCTAGTGCCTCAAAATCAACTTCCAGTTTGCATTCCCGCTTTGGTCCAAGCCCACCAAAGCTTCATACATCTCTTTTGTTGTCTTCTTCTCGGAGATATGAGGAAATAAGTGATCCTTCACAGAATCCAACAACACCCGCTTGGCCTTCACTTCCCTCTTCCTATGGGTTGCCAATTCTTGTGGATCATTTGGATCTAGAATCACCATCTCAACATACTCTTTGAGATCATACTCCATCGAGAGCAAAAGAAGCCTAGCCTTCCAGGCCCGGAAATTAGTGGCCCCTTCCAACCTGTCCTCCACTCTAAGAATGCCCACTATTGTGACTTGCCCAAAACAAAAAATTTGTAGCAACACAAATCTACAACCACTTGTGTCTCAAGAAGATGACCCTTTCTCTCTCTAGGGCCCATGCTCTAATACCATATCAAATTTTCAACTAGGGAAATTCAATTTCAAAACTGAAAATTACTTCCAGGTGACTTCAAACAGTAAATTGGATGTTATCACTGAATAATTTTACATTGAAATTATGATAGAAAATTACAGCAGAAACATAAGGATCAGAGAGAAAAACATCCATGCACAAGAGACACAAAAATTTATGTTCTATAAAATTTCTTATTGAGAATTTCCAAGGACAAAAACAGTCCTCCCAGTAAAATTACAAATTCAACAAAATGTCAAAAATCTTCCAACTTGCAAACCTAGTAGAAACCCTAGCTAGCTGAAACCTGTACGGCCTGCTAAATCAATCATACGGACTATACGGCATGTCCATATCACGCGTGTGAATGTCCTCCCTCAGCAGAAAATTAGAAAACAGAATGTCCAGAAACCCTAGGCTAGATTTGTCAAAGTGAAAAACTTCCTTGCTGAAATTTTGCCTCCCAATCTCCTTGGCACAAGTGCTCACTCACTTATGCCAACTCCATAATATCAAAATGAGATGTCACAATGCCTCCACACATTGTCTCTCCTTTTATAGGAGTCCAAAATGAGTTTAGAATCCCTTAACGTACTTTAAGGAGCCCTCCTCTAAACTCAACATTAAATTAGACTTGTTTATTCCTCCATGTGGTTGTGAAGCCTGTGAAGCCCCAACACAAGCCCCCACTCCAAACAAAAAGGGTTTTCACCAAAATAAAAATGTAATGTGAGTGCCAACGATGATTCCCATATGTCCGACACCAAGGCCAATGTGAGAATACCTCCCGATGCTACAAAACATCAACACTAATCTTCTCCAATGTCAACACTTCAACCATCTTGACACTGTCGATGTTTGCTTCTTTTTCATGAAGCACCTTGACTAACTTTTTTATGCTAGAACCTTTTCTTCTTGAAGCGCTTATATTGATCACTGTCAGATTTTTGCCTTTTCATGCACCCACATCCGATAAACTTCAGCTTCAATAGTTCATCTATCCTAATAGCAATGATGTTTGTTTCAACTTTTTATACTGGCACCACTCTTTTTCTAGACCACTTATGATAATTATTGTGAGCACTTTGCCCTTAAGTTTCTATGACAGATGCTCTTCAGCTCTAGACTATTAAGATGGTGGAATTTTGTTGCTTACTTATATGCATGCATTGGCTCATGTGTGATTTGGAGCACTTGATGAGTTTTTACATTCTTTTTGCCCAAGAGGTGGGTCATGTGTTGCTTGAAGCATTCTTATTGTTCGTCCACAGGGTTTTTCCTCTTAGAGCATTTGCCTTGATCTTTTCAGTGTTAAACCTTGGCCCTACACTACTCCAAACTCAAAGACTATTCCGCCATGGCTATGACACCAATGACCACGATGTTGGCATTGTAGAGCCCATGTTACAGCATAACAAAAAGAAACGAGAGAGTCACCTTAATGCACCATATACGTTACTAAAATTCCCACACAAAAGGCATACAAGTACTATTTTTAGAACCCAAGATACTTTCTTCACCTTTATTAATTTTGGCGGAATTCCTCCATGTCAAGTGTACTCTACTTAGCATAATCTCTTACAACCAGTGTTTCACTTATCACTATATTATCGGAATTATCGTGATAATATTGTCAAAACTAATCTCGACGATAATATCACCATAAATTATCGAGATAGATACGATAAATAGAAATTATCATGATAATTTAGGTAATTATCGTGAGACAATGGAAATTATTGCCCTATTGCTTTTCCGTCTGGTTTTTTCAACTTTAAATTGCGATTTTAGGTTTTAGTCTCTCATTTTGCAAACGGTGCTTAGGGGGATTGAGCTTTGAGGGTATTGTGACCATTTTCCATCAAGCAAACAAGGGGAACTCTGTCGTTTTCATTGCCATCAACTAAGCATTTGTGGAGAGGGGATTTACTCCAATCTACCATATCCATATTCCTGGTATGTACAAAAATTTATGCCTTTGTTTTCTTTGTTTTTCAAGATTTGGTAAAAGGTTTGCAATGTCCATTAGATATGCCTCTTCTTGCCATTTTTTAATAGGAGATTTAACACTTATTAGCTATGATATTTTAATTGCATCATTCTTTAAGGTTTTTGTGGATCTGGATTCTGAATTTCCCAATTTTTTTTCTGTCATAGGTTTAAATTTTAAAGACTTAATCAGTGCTCTACAAAATGGCAAAGCCATTGGACCCAATGTGGGAGTATGGTGAACCATATGAGGGTCATAATAGAACAAAACTAAGTTACAAGCTATGTGGAATGGAAATGTATGGCAAAATCAACCACTTGAAATACCACCTTGCCAAAATCCTAGGGCGTGACGTGGAAATTTGCCCTGCAACTACCCCAAATGTTGCCCTTGTTGCAAAGAACTCAAATATTGATATTGCTGGGAAGAAAAATCAGAGGGAAGAATTGAGAAACCACATGGGAACCGCGAGCTTCTCACGAGCGGGGGAAACCTAATACTCGACCATGCCTTCTTAGCGCATTATGATTAGGCTTATAGTATCTAGATGCCTCACGATGATCATCTCGTGAGATACAATTATTTTTGTTTTGATGTGATTTTGTATTACCCTGTTAGGACTCAAGACTTATGACTCAAGAGTCAAGACAAATATCATATTTCAGTATCGATGATTGATGTACCACTTGACATCTTATATATCAGTTTTATTTTCATATTATATAGCAATGTGTTGTTTGTTTGATGTTGTTGTTGCTTTAGATGTTTAAAAAATTGAAACAAATTGATTATTTTTGTATTTTCTCAAGTTTCTCGATAATTTCCCTGATATTGCCAATAATTTATTTTACAAACCGCTGGCAATAAATTCTCAATAACAATAAATGCAACTTTGCTTACAACTCCTTATGCAATGAGCAATGGTGGCAACATTTCCTCACCCTACACTCCTCAAAACTCAAAGACCATTCTACCATGGCTATGATACCACAATGTTGACATCGTAGAGCCCATATTACAGCGTAACAAAGAGAAACGAAAGAGTAACCTTTACACACCACACACGTTAATTAAACTGCCACACACAGACATACAAGTACAAATATTTATAGAACCCGACATACTTTGATCACTTCACCAATTTACTAATTTTGGAATAATTCCTTCATGCCAAATGTACTCCACCTAGAGTATTCCCTTACAACTCTTTATGCAATATTCTTTTACACCTTATGACACCTCACTCCAATATGCTCAGTTTTTAGTTGAACTCTTCACCAAGTTACTAATTTTAACAGAATTTTAGATTCTTTCATGCAAGCGTACTCTGCTTAGCATATTCCCATACTGATACAACTCCTTCTGCGATATTCTCTTATACTGCGATATTCTCTTATACTGCAATATTCTCCTATACGTTATCACACCTTGCTCCATATGCTCAGCTTTTAGTAGTAATTTTTCTCGTAAATTTCAATAGAAGGTTAAAGTCTTGGCCTGTCATGCTGAAGGGCCGCACAAAACATTCCCTTCCCAAAAATTAGGTAACCACTTCGATTTTGCCCATAAGGGTAAAGTCTTGGCCTGTCATGCTGAAGGGCCGCACAAAACATTCCCTTCCCAAAAATTAGGTAACCACTTCGGTTTTGCCCATTGGGTACAATGCCTCGATTCAGGGAGATATAAAACAATTAGATTGTATGAATTTGGCCAGGATGTGTAATGAATGTGTAATGAGAGGCCGTGGGTTTCTTATATGAAATAAAAGATAGAATGGAGGGTAATCAATGAACGGTACCTGGGTAAGTTGGCGTCAGAGGCCTTGTTGCCCTCTTCCTCCTCCTCCTCCGTTGGCGAATGGAAGCTAAGCCAAACCTCGTCTTGAGATGCAAGAGAATGCAACCAACGGCAGGTCTGCATTATGGAGCAGAGGTCCCTCGTATTCAAGCGCGTGAGAATGTGCATCCACACTTCGTTGGGCATCCCGTAGACGAAGGTTCCATTCCCAGGCTTATCGGCCTCCCCGAAGGATTTCTCCACTGATTTGTGCGGAACTTCCAGGGAAAGCATGGCAGTGTGCCTGGTAACGGCAGCTCCTTTTCTCTTGGCATCTTGGCATATGTCGATTCCCCACCCGGGAAATTCGAAAGACAAACGCGTTACTGCCTCACCTTCACATGTTATTCCTCCTCCTCCTCTGTCCAATTCCGTCACTACTGAAGGTGGGTGAGTGAAAATGGCTGCTAGCTCTTCCAATTCTCTGTCCAATTCATCCTCCAAATTGAAAGTCGGGACCTCGAGATCATCCTTCCCCTCCATGGCCTACCCCCAACTGGAATTGATTCGTGTTTTTTTCTTACGATACCCTCCAATTGGACACCTCCTACTGTAGCTGAACAGATGGGTATTTGCGTGCTTACTGTACAAGATTGTACTCATGGTCTTGTCATCGATGCCCACCTGAGAGTAGTGGCCTTCTTATAGAGGGCCCCGCTCGGGTCTTTCATTGTTGTGTCATTTCTAACTGGCGG
>ML840768.1:8858-37525 GCA_009831015.1 Picea engelmannii | reverse complement strand
TTATGCAAATGGCAAGAAAAATATAAACTATGTTTGGAAGATTAACAAAGGAAACAACAAATTTCAAAGACATACGAGATGAGGGACTCATTTATTTCTCCAATCTTTTCAAAGAGGACTCTTAGACCACTATTGTTGAAGTGAAAAGACTCTCCAATTATTTTCCCAGTTTTGTAAATAATGAGGACAACTTGGATCTGAAGAAATAAGTGGGGAAAAATGAACTACTCCAAACTTTACAATGTTTCCAAAGGGATAAAAGCCCTGGGCCGGATGGCCTACCAATGGCTTTCTTCCTAGGATGTTATGAGTCATTGAAGAAGATCTAAGGAGGGTGGTGGAGGCCACAAGAAACACAAAAAAAATGTTTGGGGTTTATAATGCTACCTTCATTGTTTTGATCCCAGAGGAGGATATCTAACATTTGAAAAGTTTCAACCAATATCCTTATGCAGCTGCATCTACAAAATTATTTCAAAAGTCATTGCCAGAAGACTAAAAAAGGTCTTGTCAAAACAAATCTCAAGGGAGTAGTTTGAGTTTCTGGAAGGAATACAAATCCATGAGGCAGTTGGGATAGCTCGGGAAATCCTCCACTCAATCAAAACCAAAAATCAAAGATGGATGGTAATTGAAGTGGGCCTCTCCAAAGCCTATGACAAGCTAAGCAAACTTTACCTGAGTTTGATCCTTATTCACCTAGGTTTTTATCATAATTTTGTAGCATGGGTGATGTGTTACATTACCTCTGTATCCTTTGTTGTCTTAATCAATGGAGCAACATCTCTTTTCTTCAGACCGAGCAAGGATCTTAAACAGGGATGCACCCTTTCTCCTCTCCTAATTCCACCAATAGGTAAAGGGTTGAGCATAATACTAAAAGAGACATCAGAAAATGGCAGCTTTAAAGGGATTTTGACGCAGACCCCCAAACCCTCGAGTCGAGATCCGCACAGGATCGCTCTAAATCTTCCCTTTGAGTCTAATAGACTCTTTGGTTTCCCCTCGGGAAATAACCTTCACACAAAAAAGTGTTTTTCCACAGGCCCTTATGAGTGTACTCACGCGATCAAACACGAAGCATCAACCGAAATCTCCTAACCCGAAATAGGATCGCGCCCTTCGCAACTTCAGGATTTCGGGTTTCGCGATTTCGTGATCTCTGATGTCGAGGGTTCTTATCTCTACAACTTCTGAAACCTGAATTTATGAACTCCGATGCACTCAGCAAAGGTTGACTTTTCAACGAGCTTCTCACTTCATCGGGGTTTCGGACTTCGCGATTTTGCAAATCTGGATGCAAGGCTCTCCGTCCTTCGACCTCTGAACCCCAAAACGGTCCACAAGGTTTGACTCTGCCAATTGACGAACACTCGCCACCTGTCGCCCTTGCGGTTTTCTACCTTTGACGTAGACTCTTGCCACCTATCACTCTTTCAGGTTTTCGGGACTCTCGCTCCCAAAGCGTTGTCTCCTCCGTCTTTCGACACCCAAAGTGCTGAAATCCCGAACCTCTAATCCAATTCCTGTCGCAACTCGCGACTTTGGGACTTTCATTTCACTGTGCTCAACTACTTGTCGTTAGGATCCCCGAAATGCCAAAATGATCCAACGACTTGTGCAAATCACAATCAACGATCCACATTGATTCTGGATCCTAGAGTGGTAATCTCGCCTGCCTCTAACCACCCTGCAACTTGCTTGGATGCTACGGTCCTCGCTATTTCGGGAGTTCTCCTCAAAGAATTTCGATCGTTCAGTTCCTCCTCAAGAACCTCTGGTTCAAAAATCGACTCTGCAATCCTTCTCTGGGACGTGACTTCTGCACACCACTTGGGCTTCCCGCTTTCTCTTGAATGATTCGAAGGCCCTAACCCTTCTGAGCTTTCTTCGCAACCTAGGTCTTCAAGAAGACTTTTGCACGCACTCTTTGCGGCAATCCTTCAAATACCTCAGTGTATTTGAACCCCCAACTCAATGCACTTTCTCTGCAACAACAGTATTTCAATCTCTCAACCTTAGTTGATAAATTCTAAGGTTTCGCCCAGCCTGCGCACACCTTGCACGGCTCTTGTGCTTTGCCTGCACTTCTGTGGGAATGAGAACAACGGTATCCCACCCGAGCTTTAGAGATGAACTCTGAACCTTCGTCAATGCACTCCTTGCGGACGTTTCACTGCACTCCTCGCAGGAAATTCTCTCACTCAGGAAGAGAAACAATTGAAACTCATTCTCCTTCTCTTAGATTCAAACATTCAACATGAAATCATACATTCACAGTACTAAAGCAAATGCATAACAAATAGCATAAAACAATTGTAAGCAAACCATTTAACATGTACAAACAAAAAACATCATAACACCATAGATTTGAATTAAAGCTTCGTATATTAATTCAAAGCTCCTGTACATGAGTTCTTCTTCTCAACTCTTTGCTACAGCTCTCCCTTCTCTTGCTCTATGCCAATGTTCTAATCATACAATGATACAAAGATGAGGGTGTCTATATCCATTTTCCCTCTTGTTCGTAAAATTGTATAATCTAGAATTTAAATCTACCTACTTCCATTCACTATGCATAAATGCCTCTACCTCCTATAGATGAGAGTGAATCGCTCATGATCTAGTTACAATACGCAAGTACGCTTCCCTTTAACCATTTCATTAATGCTTCAAAAACATTTCCAAAACATGTAAAATGTGTGTTGCACTTTCCAGTTGTCTTTTGCGTTCATGCTCGCTTGGCTGGCTACTTACGATGCTCCTGCATCATACTCCCTTGCTTGAAAATTTTCATAAACTCCTGTTCATGAGCTATTGCACGGTCTGTCCATGCTTCTAAATTTTTGCTTCATCCTCCCAACTGGCATCTTCAACTAGATGTCCCTTCCATTTGACCAAGTATTCAAAATACTTTTTCCTCTTGGTCTTCCTGCTGACCCTCTTATCAATTATACTTTCCATCTGTGGCTTTGCAGCTACAGGCATTTGTTTGGTCCACTGAACTTCTGTCTGTTCATTCTCTACCCCTGCTTCTTCAGCTCTGTAAGGGTACAAATCTGAGATGTTGAATATCGGTGAAATTCCGATCCCATTGGATAATTCGATATCACATGCATTTGCACCAAATTTCTTTATGATCTTTCATGGTCCAATCTTCTTCATTTTCAGTTTGTTATATGTTCCCCTTGGGAACCTTTCTTTCCTCAGATGTGCAAGAATCAGATCACCAACTTCAAACTGAAGTTCTCCCCTGTGTTGATCTTCTCTGCATTTATACTCTTGATTCAAATTTTGCAAACGTTCCCTCACTTGGCTGTGAAGTTCCTTCATTGCTTCTGCAAAATCCTCTGCACTAGCACTTCTAGTTTCATTTTGTTTTGAATCCTTCAATTTAAAAACTCCTCTTGGCTGCATTCCATATACAATTTGGAATGGACTTTGTCCTGTGCTTCTATTGATCGAATCATTATAAGCAAATTCTGCATGTGGCAAAATGTGATCCCACTGACTGTGGTGTTCAGTCACTAGACTCCTCAGTAAATCTCCCAAGCTTTTGTTTACAACTTCTGTTTGCCCATCCGTCTGAGGGTGATATGCTGAGCTAAATGACAAAAGTGTCCCCAGCTTCTTCCATAAAGTCCTCCAGAAATGTCCCACGAACTTGGTGTCTCGATCTGAAACAATACTCCTTGGTAAGCCGTGAAGTCTGACAACTTCTTTGAAAAACAGGTTCGCAATATAAGTTGCGTCGCGGGTTTTTTGGCATGGTATAAAGTGTGCCCTCTTTGAAAATATGTCTACCACCACAAAGATTGAATCAAACCCTCTTTGCGTTCTTGGCAGCCCCGATATAAAATCCATGCTCACTGCATCCCACAGCCTCTCAGGTATGGGTAATGGTTGGTATAACCCTATGTTTTACCTTTTTCCCTTTGTGTGCTGACAAATTCTACATCTGTCCTCATCCCTAGCCAAAAATATGAGCCATTTAATTTCGAGAACGTTTTGTCATGACCAAAATGTCCGGCCAATTCTCCACTGAGTTTTTCTTTCAACAGATTCTCCCTCATGGAGCATTTTGGAATACATAGTTGATTGCCTCTGAATAATAATCCATCCTAGATCATATATTCAGTCCATTGACTTCTGTCTCTGAGAATTGGATTCTCAGATGCCTCATACGCCTCTTTGAAATCTGGGTCATCTTTGTACATGTCCTTGAGGTTATCAAAACCCAAAGTTTTGACTCTGAATTCTTGCATCAGCGAACATTTCCTGCTCAAAGCATCAACAACTTTGTTAGCAATGCCAGAAATATGTTTAATTACAAAAGTAAAATTCTGCATGTATTCAACCCATTTAACATGTCTTTGGTTCAACTTCTCCTGTTGAGTCACGAATTGTAAAGCATGATTGTCACTGCACAAAACAAACTCTTTCAGAACCAAATAATGTCTCCATTTCTTCAGCGCTTGTATCACTGCATAGAATTCCTTGTCATATGTTGAATATTTAATCTTTGCTTCATTCAGTTTCTCACTGAAGTATGCGATTAGTCTGTCATCTTGGCTTAAGACCGCTCCAATTGCAAATCCGCTTGCGTCACACTTGACCTGAAACGTTTTGTTGAAATCTGGCAACACCAAAATTGGTTGTTCAGTAATCTTCCTTTTCAACAGATTGAAACTTTTCTCTGCTTCTTCCGTCCAGTGAAAAGATTTATGTCTTTTCTTCACCGTGTCCATCATCAGTGCACTAATTCCACTGAAATTTCTGATAAATCTCCTGTAGAAACTAGCCAATCCATGAAAGCTTCTAACTTCAAATATACTCCTCGACGATGGCCAATTCTTAATCACCTCCACTTTATTCGGATCCATTTTCAGCTTATCTGCAGAGATAACAAACCCCAAATAAATGAGCTCTGTCCTCATGAATGATGATTTCTTCATATTTATCAGCGACTTCTCTTGTTGTAGTCTCTTCATCACTGTAGCCAAATGCTTCAAGTGTTTTGTCTCTGTCTTGCTGAAAATCAATATAGCGTTAAGATATACGATGACGAATTTTCCTATGAAATCCTTCAAGACTTCATTCATCAACCTCATGAAAGTACTAGGCGCATTTGTTAGGCCAAATGGCATAACAATCCATTCATACATCCCTTCATTTGTCTTGAAGGCTGTCTTCCATTCATCACCTTCCCTCATACGAATTTGATGATATCCGCTTTTCAAATCAATCTTTGAAAAAAAAATTGCTCCACTCAAGCAATCCATCAAATCATCCATCCTTGGCAAAGGAAATCTATATCTCATGGTAATCTTGTTGATTGCCCTTGAGTCTGTACACATCCTCCAACCTCCATCTTTCTTCGGGTTGAGCACTGTTGGAACAACGCATGGGCTCAAGCTCTCTCTAACCAATCCTTTGTCCATTAAGTCTTGGACTTGTCTCTTTGCCTCTTCATTCTCCTACGACGTCAACCTATACACTGCTTTGTTCGGTAAACTGGATCCCGGTATAAGATCGATGTGATGACTTATACTTTTGATCGGTGGCAACGAACAAGGTAGTTCGTCCACTACTATATCAACAAACTCTTTCAGTAACTTCTGCATTTCCTCTGGTAGATCATCCACTCTTATACTGATTAAAACAATTCTAGGCTTCCTGACTATGATGAATTGTATATCTTCCTTCTTCTTAACCTCCTTAAGAAGTTCCTTCCCACTCATGAGAAGTACAATGTTGCTCACTTCTGGTTTCAGTTCTTTATCCTTAATTGACAGCAACATGTGAGTTCTCCCATTCTTTTCCAGGGTGTATGTGTTCTTTCTCCCATCATGAATCACATTCCTGTCATATTGCCATGGTCTACCTAGCAATAGATGACAAACATCCATGGGAATGACATCACATGGTATTTCATCCTTATATCCTCCTATTTTAAATTCAACTAAACATTCTTTAGTGACATTTACCTGATGTCCTTTTTGTAGCTACGAAACTCTGTATGGGCTTGGATGTTCAATAGTCTCCAGCTCCAGTTTTTCTACCATCTCTGTAGAAACGAGATTGTCCGTGCTACCACTGTCCATGATGACTTTGCATACCCTATCTTTGGTCTTGCAAGCAATCCGAAAAAGTATGTTCCTTTGGGCTGGGTTCTCCGCCTCCTTTTCTGGCATTAAGAGAACTTTCCTCATCATTAGTGATCTTCCACCCTCAGCATCTTCTGCCTCAACATTCCGTCCTTGTGCTTCGGAAATGTGAGTTTCACCACCTTCTTTCTTCTTATCTAGACACTCATAAGATTTATGTCCGATTTTTCCACAGGTAAAACATTTCACTTCACCACCTCTGCCTCTTCCTCTTCCTTTGGCTCAAGGAAAAGTGTTTATATCAGCATATTGCCCTCTCTGTGAGCTTCCTCCTCTCTCAGGTTGAGGTTGAGTTTGAGGTTTCTTCCCCTCTTCTTTAGATTTCTGAGTTCTGTCTTGGGCAACTGCTTTGCCTCTAACTTGACTTTTGCCTCGGCCTCCCTGACCTTGCTTTCGGCTCAGCTTCTTTTCAACTTTTAGAGCTATCTGATAAGCATCCTCCACTTTCCGAAAGCTCATCATGTTCATCTCATCTTGAATGGCATACCGCAGACCATTCATGTACCTGGCAACCTTTTCATCATCGCTTTCCCAATGACCTGCTCTGATGTTTATCTTGTAGAACTCTTCAGTGTATTCTTTCACTGACATCATCTTCTGTCTCAAATTTTGCATTCTCTGAAACAAAGTAATTTGATAATCCCTGGGTATAAATTTGGCTTTCATCTTTGTGACCATTCTATCCCAGCTTTTGATTTTCTGCTTGCCTTTGCAGCGTCTGTCAGCCTGCAGTTCATCCCACCACAATGTTGCATGTCCTTTAAGTCTTGTGACAACATGTTTGACCTTCTTGTCTTCCTCGATGTCCTCATAGTCAAAATATTTATCCAGAGCTCTAATCCAGTCTAGAAGCTCCTCAACATCTAGGTTTCCCTCATACATGGGAATCTCCATTTTTGCCCTGGCACCTATCCTTGCAACAACTCTGAATAGGCGTTTTTCTGCAGCATCTTCGACTGCAACTTCCTCAGTTCCGGCTTCATTTTCACTTTTAGATTCACTGATATCCCTAGCGTCAACTGTGTGCCTTTGTGCCGTCTCCATGGCATCAAGCCTGGCATGTAATTCACGCATCTCTCTTTCCCTTGCCAGGTCAGGTAATTTCTTGTCTCTTCTTCTTGGCATTTCCCTTTGCCTTTCCTCTGGTGAATCAGGTATTTTCCTGTCTCTTCTTCTCAGCGGCATGGCTGTAAAATTCCTCTTTTCTTTGCTACAGAAAGCAAAGAAATCTTTCTAGGCTCTGATACCACAACTGACGCAGACCCCCAAACCCTCGGGTCGAGGTCCGCAGAGGATCGCTCTAAATCTGCCCTTTGAGTCTAATAGACTCTTTGGTTTCCCCTCGGGAAATAACCTTCACACATAACAATGTTTTTCCACAGATCCTTATGAGTGTGCTCACGCGATCAAACACGAAGCATCAACCCAAATCTCCTAACCCGAAATAAAATCGCGCCCTTCGCAACTTTGAGATTTCAGGTTTCGCGATTTTGCGATCTCTGATGTCGAGGGTTCTTATCTCTACAACTTCCGAAACCCGAATTTCTGAACTCCGATGCACTCGGCAAAGGTTGAATTTTCAATGAGCTTCTCACTTCATAGGGGTTTCGACCTTCGCAATTTTGTGAATTCGGATGCAAGGCTCTTCGTCCTTCGACCTCTGAACCCCGAAACGATCCACAAGGTTTGACTCCGCTAATTGACGAAGACACGCCACCTGTCGCCCTTGCAATTTTCTACCTTTGACATAGACTCCTGCCACCTGTCACTCTTTTGGGTTTTTGGGACTCTCACTCCCAAAGCGCTGTCTCCTCCGTCTTTCGACACCCGAAGTGCTGAAATCCCAAACCTCTAATCCAATTCTTGTCGCAACTCGCAACTTCGGGACTTTTATTTCACTGTGCTCACCTCCTTGTCGTTAGGATCCCCGAAATGCCGAAATGATCCAACGACTTGTGCAAAGCACAATCAATGATCCACATTCATTCTTGATCCTAGAGTGGTAATCTCGCCTGCCTCTAACCACCCTGCAACTTTCTTGGATGCTACGGTCCTTGCTATTTCGAGAGTTCTCCTCCGAGAATTCCGACCGTTCAGTTCCTCCTCAAGAACCTCTGGTTCAAAAATAAACTCTGTGATTTTTCTCTGGGATGTGACTTCTACACACCACTTGGGCTTCCCGCTTTCTCTTGAATGATTCGAAGGCCCTAACCCTTATGAGCTTTATTCGCAACTCAGGTCTTCAAGAAGACTTATGCACACACTCTTTGAGGCAATCCTTCGAATACCTCAGCATATTTGAACCCCCGACTCTGTGCACTTTCTCTGTAACAACAGTCTTTCAATCTCTCAACCTTGGTTGATAAATTCTAAGGTTTCACCCAGCCTGCGCACACCTTGCACGACTCATTTGCTTTGCCTGCACTTATGTGGGAATGAGAACAACGGTATCCCACCTGAGCTTTCAGAGATGAACTCTGAACCTTCGTCAACGCACTCCTTGCGGACGTTTCACTGCACTCCTCGCAGGAAATTCTCTCACTCAGGAAGAGAAACAATTGAAACTCATTCTCCTTCTCTCAGATTCAAACATTCAACATGAAATCATACATTCACAATACTAAAGCAAATGCATAACAGATAGCATAAAATAACTGTAAGCAGACCATTTAACATGTACAAACATAAAACATCATAACACCATAGATTTGAATTAAAGCTTCATATATTAATTCAAAGCTCCTGTACATGAGCTCTTCTTCTCAACTCTCTGCTACAACTCTCCCTTCTCTTGCTCTATGCTAATGTTCTAATGATACAATGATACAAAGATGAGGGTGTCTATATCCGTTTTCCCTCATGTTCCTAAAACTGTATAATCTGGAATTTAAATCTACCTACTTTCATTCACTATGCATAAATGCCTCTACCTCCTACAGATGAGAGCGAATCGCTCATGATATGGTTACAATACGCAAGTACGCTTCCCTTTAACCATTTCATTAATGCTTCAAAAACATTTCCAAAACATGTAAAATGTGTGTTGCACTTTCCAGCTGTCTTCTGCCTTCATGCTCGCTTGGCTGGCTGCTTACGATGCTCCTGCATCAGATTTGCATTGGCGAAGCATGCAATGTCTCACATCTTTTGTTTGTGGATAATGTACTAACTTTATGTGAGGGCACTAGAAGGATAGTTTAAAAGTTTAAAAACATTTTGGACTTGTTAGGTAAAGCTACGGGTATGCAAATAAATCTTGATAAATCCACTATGTCCATGTGGGACATACCAAAGCATGAACATATATATTTCTCCCAATTGTTTATGTACCAATTGATAGATTTGGATCAAGGGCTAAAGTACTTGGGCTTTCACCTGAAACCAAATATATACAGAAAAGGTAACTAGCAATGGTTGATTGTCAAAGTAGAAAAGAAGATTAAACATTGGTACAATCAGTGGTTCTCGAGAGGGGGAAGATTGGTACTTGTCAAAGTTGTTTTGAAAGCCATACCAGTATACTAGATCTCTTTGGCTTGGGTCCTAAAAGGTGTGCTAGAAGCAATTAGGAATTTGTGCTATAAATTTATATGGTTAGGAGAAAAATCTAAGAAAGGACTTGTGTTATCATCCTAGAAAAAAACAACAGTCCCAAAAGCCAATGGAGGATGGGGCCTAAAAAACCTCCACCTCTTATCTAAGGCCCTAGCAACATGTCATGAAGAGAGAGGTCCAAAATTGGCCTCATTGCATGTAATGGTTATTCTTAATGGAATCCTTCTTCTCCAACTCTCTCTCTCTCTCGTATTTTTGTGGTGTATTCAGTTCATGGGTCTTCATCAATGTTCGTGTGATTAATTTCATGGCAGATTTGTATGTTTTCTCTCTTCCTCTTTCAATAATGAAGTCTTCTGGATCTTAGCCCTCAAGATCTTCATCATTAGTATCATAGTGAGTTATTACTCCATGGGAACTAGGGTTTGAAGCATATGTCGGGTTCAAATTGATTTGTAATTGAGGAGTTGATAGCACACTCACTTTACCAACGAGAATATTATGCGGAAGTTTGATTTCTGATCTTTATCTCATGTTCAAATAGGGATATCAATCTACATAAAATCCATTAGACCTATATTCCTTGATCCTGTATAAATATTTGTGTACTCTTGAATGCCTGAAAGATTTGCATCTTCAATGTAGTTGGCACACAAGTAGCAGCTAGCAATGGAAATAATCAATGGGATGCATATGTCATTACTTGCAAAAGTGCATTGTTGTCTTCAATCAACCAAACAAATAGTCCCATCTTTGACCAACTATGCAATGAGTTGAAGTTAACTCAGCTCTCCATGAAGGAGGTCAACTAGGTGGAAGACTAGTCGATGGGTCAATAAGGAATCGACTCGGTAGTAACTAATCGACCAATGGAAGGGAAGTCGACCCAAGGTTAAACTCGACTAGGGTATGCACTACGTCGAATAGAGGTGAAGTCGACCAAAGATAAGTCAATTTGAGATAAGTCAACCAGAGATAAAGTCAACCTATCAATATGCTAATTTGTCCAAACAAGAATAAATTCTTAGGTAATGGAAGTTAGTTCTGGAACGAAAGGAGATAGACTCATACACATGAATCTACCAACCACTGATGCTAACTATTTGAGAGGCCACTCGACCCGCAAGGAGTCAAGTTGACCAGACTTGAAGTCGAATCGACCAAGAAAGAATTCTCGTCAACCAAACGAATTCAACCAAACGAGAACCAAGTCGTAGCAAGGTAAGTCGATCAAACTAGGAA
This sequence comes from Picea engelmannii, assembly GCA_009831015.1. Taxonomy (NCBI): domain Eukaryota; kingdom Viridiplantae; phylum Streptophyta; class Pinopsida; order Pinales; family Pinaceae; genus Picea; species Picea engelmannii. The sequence goes on along the minus strand of ML840768.1, from coordinate 26,561 downwards.
TGAAACTCTTAATGGAATATAAATTCATCCTAGACAAATGGGGAACAACCCAGTCAAGATGATAGCGTCCATGCAATAAAATTTTCACTCATTGACTAATTCCAATGTTCAACTCGTTTTTGAGGTGCGTGGCATTACAAGATAGTCCCAACAATTAAAAGAATTGATTACACATGGTTAACTCGTCCCAAACAGACCTAAGTCGACTTGGCAAATAAACTTAGTTGTGGGGATGAAATTGCAATTCGAGAGCGTGAGGCACTTCGCCCAGCAAGGTTTACAAACACCCCACATCATTTTAAAACACCCAACAAGGTAATAAAATGCCCAACCTCGTTTAAAAATGTCCAATATCATTTAAAAACGCCCCGACACATTTACGAATGACCCAAACTCTACAAATTTTCTCATCAACACATAAAAACGCCCATGTAATTAATGGTTGGTGCAACGAATGAGAAAACACTCAAGAAATAGTAAAAACACATGGGGATGGGGAAACAACACCTAATGGCTTGTGAGAGATGATAGGAATTCCCAAAACGAAACTCAGCTAAATAGTTACAACAACTATTTACTTGCAACCCTTGATCTTGAGATCACAAGCAAATGGATGACTTAGATAATTTTTTCGTTGGGATCATTTGGACAATGGTCAGTCTTCCTTATGATCCATTAATCTAACTGAGTAGCAAATTCATCACACAAAATTAACTCTCAAACCATCCTATAAATAGACAATAATTGCAAGTCATTCCATGACAAAGTGGACATAATGTTACCCTAGAAACCCATACGGGAAAACCATATTCAAATGGTGCTCAGTATTCTCTTTTCAACAATTTATATAATGATATTCCTCTCCTCCATGGCCCAAACAAAAAGACCTTTTGAGAATGAGAGTAGTTGAAGAAATAGGGGGAGCTAGGGGGTAAGGGCAAGCCAACAACCATGGCCCTTCAATTCCCATTCCTTGGCCTTCTCTCCTATTTGAGTTTTAATTACATTTAATTTTTCCTCTCACATTCTCATTTTTGTCTTATTAGGCTTTACATTTGTTGACATTTACATAGTTTACATAACCATCATAGTTTATCGAATGCTCTTTCAGGTATTGAGTCTTATCCATTCTTGGTTTGGATCCATTTTGAATCACACCCCCCCATTGAGAGGCTTTTGGTCCCCAAAAGATGCTAAGGATAGATGAGGAAACTACTTGCAATCTGGTTCCTCTCATACCACTTCGCCTTCCTTGTAGTTTTTCCTTTGACACCAATATGGATCAATGTACTTATGTATGATCCTCTGGAACATGGCTCAGACGATGGCTCCTAGCTCTGGCTCATGGCTCCGACAATGGCTCCTAGCTCTGGCTCATGGCTGTAGATATTGGCTCTGGTTCTGGCTCACTTGTTCCTTCATTGCAGTTTGTTCACTGATTCTCAGCTCCACAATCTCCATATCTGGACTTTGGAGTCAAAATCCATTCCCATCTCCTCCTTTGTCTCAGAGACAATCCATCTTGGCTACCAATGAAGCCTAGTCGAATTTTGGTCGTCTTGCTCAGTGTGACCCCAGCACACTGCCATCACATGACAATTCCACAAAGGAAGTGTGGTTGCCTTCTTCGGCTAGGATCAATTGCTTCTTGTCATGGAAACAACTCTCTAATGCATGTTCATGCTTACAAGCACTTCCAATGTTGTCCAAACAACCCCATGGTCACTGGTCTCTGTGCACCACTCTCCAACATTTGTTCAAGAAGGGGTTCTTTGGATGCAATATTGAACACAAGAACTGGATTGTGGCCACCCTTGGTATCAACCTAATGTTTGACTTGTTTTTTCCAATGTCCTCGTGTGTTGCTATCTCTGCTTGGACAACTTTTGCCTCTTGAATTGGAGAGGCAGACCACTCTTCATCTTCTACAATCTTCACTCTCCACACTCTTCTCCTGGTTGTATGGTTTATGGGGTGAAGCTCTGGATGAAGTCGTTGACACTTTGCTTCCAAGTGACCACTCAAATTACAGTGGTGGAAAAAGTTCTTATTGTTGCTACAAGGGTTTCTTGACATACTCCTCTCTATGTGCCTCTGAATTTGTTGTTGTGTTGGTGGAGTCCTCTCGTCTTTCTTCTTTTGAAACCAATTAGACCTATGGAACATGGCTTGCTTCTCCCAACAGGATGCCTTATGATGGCCTTTCTTTCCACAATATTCACATGTCTTTGCATACCAACAACTGGTAGGATTATGGCCTCTCTTCTTGCAATAGTGACAAGCAAGAAATTTATTGTTCTATGTAGACCTTCTGGTCTTCTTATTCTTCTTCTTGCTCTCACTGATGGGTTTGTTGCTTTCTTTGAGTGTAGGTGTGGGTTGAGTCTGCAAACTCTCCTCACCTCTACTCTCCTTCAAGCTACCACAAGGCTGAGGTGGTGGTGAGTTGACACCTCCACTCACTGTTGTCGCTCCTTCTCTTGACAAGCAAGCTATCTCTGGCATGTTTGTTCCCTTCATGAAAATGATTTTCGTGGTAATGGAATTTTCACTTCTGCTATCAAATCTTGAGCCTTCATGCTTGGCTCTCTGTCTAGCTACAATGGGGCTTAGGATTCCTTGTCTTGTCTTTCATAGCCCTTATCTAGCATAACCCATTTGCCTTAGAAGTTTTAAGCCAATACCTCTAGTATGCTTCTCGAATTCAACAAGCTGCTCCTGAGAGATGTCTATGGAAGGTGAGCTTACCAAGGTGGTCTTAGTCATGGTGCTAGCATCTGCAGTGACAATGGAAGGTTTCCTTGCTTCTATGTGCTCTTGGAAAACTTTCAGAAACCTTGCAAAGACCTTCCCCTTCTTAGCCAAATCGCGTTGCAGTTGTGTCATCATCTGTGTGAACTTATCCTCCTGCCAATTATCAATTTGGATGACCTTCTCACTAAGTTATACAAGTTGCGCTCTATGCTTGTCCCAATATGTTATGATTTTCATGAGGGAGTCCTGGCATTCTTCAAACTTCTTCTTGAACATATGAACCTGCTCTTTCAAGTGCTCAGTATCCTCTCGAAGCTGAGAATTGTTGGCCCTTAAGTCTTCCAATTTGTCTTTGCTTGCTCTTTCCATGTTGCGGTTTGTATTATTTTGTTCAAATTTTTGGAAGTTGTGTCTCTGTCAAGGATGCAACTGCTCTGATACCTCTAATCCTTAATTGAGGAGCTAATAGCCCACTAGCTTTACCAACATGGTTATTATGCAGAAGTTTAATTTCTGATCTTTGTCTCAAGTTTGAACAAGGATCTCAATCTGCATAAAATCCATTAGACCTCTATTCCTCAAACCTGTATAAATATCTTTGTACTCTTGAATTCCTGAACGATCTGCATCTTCAATGTAGTTGGCACACAAGTAGCAGCTAACAATGGAAATAATCAATGGGATGCATACATCATTACCTGCAAAAGTGCATTGTTGCCTTCAATAAACAAAACGAATAGTCCCAGATTAAATCGACCAACTATGCAATGAGTTGAAGTCGACTCATCTCTCCATGAAGGAGATCGACCAGGTGGAAGACTAGTCGACGGACCAATAAGGAATTGACTCAGTAGTGACCAGTCGATCAATGGAAGGGAAGCCAACTCGAGGTTAAACTCGACCAGGGTATGCACTACGTTGAATAGAGGTGTAATCGACCAAAGATAAGTCGGTTTGAGATAAATAGACTAGAGATAAAGTCGAGTTGTCAATATGCTAATTCGAACAGACGGTAATAAATGAGCAGGTAATGGAAGTTGGTTATGTAACGAAAGGAGATAGACTCGAGCATAGGAATCTACCAACCATTGATGTTAGCTAATTGAGAGGCCACTCGACCCGCAAGGAGTAAAGTCGACCAGAATTGAAGTCGAATCAACCAAGAAAGAATTCTCATCGACCAAGTGAATTGGAAAATCGACGAGACAAAAACTAAGTCGATTCAGGTAGCAAGGTAAATCGACCAAACTGTGAATGAAACTCTTAGAGGAATACAACCTTGTCTTGGACGGATGGGGAATATCCCAGGCAATAAAATTTCAACTCATTAACTAATTCCAATGTCCAACTCGTTTATGAGGTGCGTGGCATTATAGGACAGCTCCCAACAATTAAAAGAATTGATTACACAGGGTTAACTCGTCCCGGACAGACCTGAGTCAACTTGGAAAATAAACTTAGCCATGGGGATGAAATTGCAATTTGAGAGAGCGAGGCACTTCACCCAGCAAGGTTTACAAACGCCCCACATCGTTTTAAAACGACCAGCAATGTAATAAATGCCCAACCTCATTTTAAAAAGTCTAACATCATTTAAAAATGCCCTGACACATTTACGAATGACCCAAACTCTACAAATTCACCCAACAACACATAAAAACGCCCATGTAATTAATGGTTGGTGTAAGTAGTAAAAATGCTCGGGGATACGGAAACAACACCCAATGGCCTATGAGAGATGAGAGGAATTCCCAAAATGAAACTCGGCTAAATAGCTACAACAGTTATTTACTTACAACCCTTGAGTTCGAGATCATAAGCAAATGGACGACTTGGATAATTTGTTTGTTGGGATCATCTGCACAATGGCCAGCCTTCCTTGTGATCCATTAATCTAACTGAGTTGCAAATTCCACACAAAATTAACCCTCAAACCATCCTATAAACAGACAATAATTGCAAGTCATTCCATGACAAAGTGGACACAATATTACCCTGGAAACCCATACAGGAAAACCATATTCGAATGGTGCTCGATATTCTCTTTTCGACAATTTCGATACAATGTTATTCCTCTCCTCCATGGCCCAAACAAAAAGACCTTTTGAGAATGAGAGAACCTGGAGAAATGTGGAGAGCTAGGGGGTAAGGGAAGGCCAATAACCATGGCTCTTCAATTCCCATTCATCAACCTTCCCTCCTATTTGATTTTTAATTACATTTGATTTTTCCTCTATCATTCTCATTTATGTCTTATTAGGCTTTACATTTGTTGCTCATTTACGTAGTTTACATAACCATCATAGTTTTATGAATGGTCTTTCATGTATTGAGTCTTATCCATTCTTGGTTTGGATCACATATATTTGCAACGATCTCCAACCTTCATTTGGCACTCTCAGAGTCCATTTGTTGGGCCACACACTATAAGTATCACAATTGGTCCACAAGCATTATAAGGTTTTTCCGCCCTCGGAACTTCGTTCACCATTGCAGGAGCATCCTTACATGGATTCACTACATCCATTGGTCTGCAACATTTTCATAAATTTTGTAGAGTTTCCATGTTGCTCGTGGAGGTTTCATGGCCTCTACAACAACCCAGGCTTCTCTACAAACCCTTAACATCCTTTATGGCCCTTTGCACTTGGTTCTCTCATATTCAACGTTATTGCATATTCATGCAACCATTTTACAACTAAAAAAATCTACATGCAACATCTTGAAGCTTAGGCGACCCCATTCCAACCCTTTCTCAGCTTAACCACAATTGTATGGCCGCCATAGGAGCACAATAATAGATGGATTATAGGGCAGCTATTGATCCAGATTTATAACAAACTCAATACAATAACACCGAGATATGGAGAACAACAACAGATATCCAGTGAACAATAACTTTTATTGAATAAATAAAATAGGTTGAAACTGTAAAACTACAGAACTGAAAACAACTTGCTCGAATGGTGGTAGCTATCTCTGAGAAGAGATGTGGCTGCTACGCACATCCGTCTTAGCATAATGATTACAATGAGGCTTCAGAGGCCTTTTTAACATTACTCATGAATGTCAAAACCCTAGACATCCAAAAACCTAACCCTAGGAGGTGAAACACCAAAAGTTATGTGGGCCCCGATGGGTAAGTTGGTACCTCAACTTCTCGGGGTCGTAAATTTTGCATACGATCTCCATTTTAGGTGCATGATAGCCCGTTGAAAAGGTCTTTTCGAGAAATACACATTATGCCATCAAACTCTGCCTCCGTCTACAATTTGACTCTGGCAAGCCAAAAAAACATTGTTTAGGGCCCCAAAACGGCCCTAGAAGTATAAAAAGATGTACTGACATGAAAATATCCAAAATAATCATGTTGGATTAGGTGAGAGGCTACCAATCTCCACTTGGAAACTGTGTACGGCTTCAGACAACCTCGAAAGTGTAGAACCCACAATTACAAAGAATTACAGAAGAACGCGTTGAACCAAAAACTGTCAAGAGGAGCTAGTTGGAATAGGTGGGTGGCCACTCCCCCCCGAGGAAGCAATGGTCTCCATTGCGTTGAGTGCCCCCATCGGGTGAGGAAACTTCTGTTGAATTTGGCCCATGGTGAGCCACTTGCCTTGATGTAGGAGCTAACCTGCCTTGAAAACCCGATAAAGCTAGATCCTTTGTTGGCAAGTGCCCTTGACCTGTGTGTCCACTATCTAATCAGTGGATGTATGTTCCATGCAGTCAGGGTTGAGCTATGTTGGTGTCAGTTGTTCTACGATCTCTGATGTGTCCAACAATGGTGGAAAATATGGTCGAAGGAGTTCCACATTGAACATTGGGTGCAAGCCAAGGAAGGGTGGAGTGTTGAGCTCAAAAGCATTGCTACCCACAGCCTTGGTGATAGTGTAAGGCCCATAACGAAGTGGGCGGAGCTTTCAATGGGGCCCTATAAGGCGCTCTTTTTGCAAATGTAACCATACTTTGTCTCCCACATGAAACTTATGCGGTACCCAATGTTGATCATGGCGCTGCTTATACTTAGCACTGGCTTTATACAAAATCTCATGGACTTATTAGCGGATGTGTTCAATCCGCTCAATGAATCTAGTGGCTTTGTCGGCCTTAGATTGAACATGGGAAGAATCTGCCTGTGTTGTTGCAAGAGGTAGTTCAACATCAATGGGACCCAAGGGTTGGAATCTCAACCCCACTTGAAAGGGGCTATGGCCAATGGAGCTGTGGAGAGCCATGTTGCATTTGTGTTGAACATAGGAAAGAGTCTCATCCCATGTACGCGGATGCTTAGAGTTATACATGCGCAGGATGTGCACAATCATCCGATTGACGACCTCTGTTTGTCCATCAGTTTGAGGGTGGAAGGCAATGGATTTAGTGAGCTTGGTGTCCAACAGTGACCAGAGACTCGACCAAAATGTGTTGAGAAACCTGCTGTCCCGATCGGAGATGATGGTCTGTGGTATCCCAAAATGGACCCACACTCGTTCGAAGAAAAGCTTGGCAGTATCTGTCGCTGTGATGCTCTTCTTGCGGGTTGTGAGAATGGCCATCTTCGAAAACTGATCAACTGCCATAAATACGCAATCATTGCCTTGCTTGGTGGATGGAAGGCCATATATGTAATCCATCGAGATCGATTCCCAAGGCCTCTCAGGAGTAGGAAGATGGGTGTATAATCCTTGCTTCTTGATGGCTGGCTTGGCAATGGCACAACCACTACAAGATTTGATATACTTGATGGCTGGCTTGGCAATGGCACAACCACTACAAGATTTGATATACTTGCTGACGTCCCGTCAAAGTTTTGGCCAGTAAAAATGTTTCTGTAGAACGACCACAATTTTTTCCACGCCAAAGTGTCCTGCCATCGGACTGTAGTGAGCCTCCCAAATCAGCTTTGCATGCTCGCTTGCAGGAACACAGAGATGGCCCAAATGACATAACAATCCATCCTGAATGTGAAAATCGAAGACATCCGCAACTATACCCAAGAGCTAATAGGTGGTGGCGAAGTCTGGATCTTGCTGATAAAGTTGGGGCCACTCATATGCCTTGTGCCCATAGGACTGGAGCACGATGGTGAGTGCACCCACGAGAGGTCGACTGAGGCAGTCAACGACACGATTTGTGCTCCTTTTCTTATACTTGATGTTGAGATGGAATTGTTGTAGGTAGGTGGACCACTTCTGATGGTGGTCGTTCTGCAACTTCCTCTGTGTCTGTATGAACTGCAGAGGATTGTCATCAGTGTGGATGATTGTCTCCTTTCCCATAATGTAATGTTTCCATTGATGACAGGCTTGTACAATGAAATACATTTCCTTGTCATAAGTGGGGTATTTTCGGACAGTATCTGAGAGTGTCTCACTATGGTATGCTACTGGATGATCGTGTTGTGTGAGAACTCTGCCTACATCATAGTCGGATGCATCAGTCTCAATCTTGAATGGTTGTTGCAAATCGGGTAAGGAGAGTACTCGAGTTGAGCACAAGCGATGCTTCAGATCATCAAATGCTCGTTGTTGTGCCTTCCCCCACATGAACTTTTCCCTGCCACCGCCCTTGGTCACTTGGCTAAGGACCCATGCAATATGGGAGAATCTTGACACGAACCGTCGGTAGAAGTTGGCAAGTCCCAAGAATCTCTGAATCTCGGTCAGTGTGGTCGGGGCTGGCTAGTCACACATGACTTGGATCTTAGCTGGATCCTCATGTACCCCATGCTCATCAACAATTTATCCCAAGTATTGGACCCTGTTCATGCCAAAGGAACATTTTTCCAAGTTGGCATACAACTTGTGCTGCTGCAGAGTGCTCAAAACCTGTTGAATATGTTGCATGTGCTCCTCCCAAGTTCTGTTGAAGATGAGGATATCATCCAAATATACCACCACAAAAGAGTTGGTGAAGTGTCTAAATACATCATCCATCAACCTCATGAAAGTGGTTGGTGCATTTTTTAAGCCAAAGGGCATGACCAACCATTCAAAGAGACCTTATTTAGATTTGAAAGTTGTCTTCCAGACATTAGTTGGCTCGATGAGAACCTGGCGGTAGCCAGAATTTAGGTCAATCTTGTTGAAGAACTTTTCCCCCTTGAGTTGGTCAAGAAGGTCATCAATTCGGGGAATTGGGTACTGGTTCCTGACTGTGATTTTGTTTAATGCTTTGTAATCATTGTAGAGCCGCTAGGTCCCGTCTTTCTTCTGCACTAGTACAATCGGGCTTTTGCAAGGGGATGAGCTGGGTCTTATGTGCCCCTTTTGAAGCAGCTCTTAGATCTGATGCTTGATTTCATCATTTTTCATTAGTGAGCGGCGATAGACTAGTCCATTAGGCAGAGGTGCACTGGGGGTTAGATCAATTGGATGCTTGACTTGGCAGTGTGTCGGTACCCCGGTGGGTGAGGAGAAGATGTCTTCGTACTCTTCCATGATCCCGTCCACTTGCTTATGTTGCAAAGAGAGTTTCTTTGTAGAGGCCACGGATGTGGTGGCGACCTTCTGCTTACTGTGAGCACAGATCACAAAGAAGACGAACTTCTTGGTCTGTGAAATGACCTTACTACATTGCTTAGCAGAGATTAAAGAAATATCGGTAGGCGACGCTACCTCTGGTATCCTGTACAATTGTCTACCCAAAATAATAATAACACTGCGAGGTCTAGACTCATACACAATATGTCGCTTCCACAAATATCGTTGTCTTAAAAGAACATCACAAACTTCAAGGGGAGCAATATCACACAATACCTCGTCTTTGAAGGGCTTGATGTCGTAGGGCAAACAACATTGTTGGCTAACGCAAAGATCTCTTCCTTGTTGAAGCCAACCGATGGTGTAGGGTTGCGGGTGTGGTGTCGTTGGCAGGTCCAGCTACTTGACGACCTCTGATGAGATCAGGTTCTTCTGACTGCCGCTATAGACAATGAAATGAAGTGGAGCCCCCTTTACCCATATATGTGAGTGAAAGAGGCGTTCCCCTTCCTCTGGTTCTTTTGGTTCGCTTGGTTGGACTTTGGTGGTAGAGACAATGACACTGGGTTCAACCTCGATAATCTTCTTCCCTCCTTCTGGATTTGATTCTGAGTCAAAATCTGCCTTTGACTCGGAAGCTTTCAACTTGACCACTAGTGACTGCCTGGAAAGGCATTTTTCGGTGTTATGTCAAGGGATTTTATGGTATTCACACCATTTTTCTGTGTCCTTCTTCATCTTTTCATTACCCTTCTTCACTTGCGGCTTGAACTGGTTGTCCTGAGAGTGGCCATCTTTAGTCTATCCCTTGGTTTGTGGCTTAGGGTTGCCTTTGCCCTGCTTCGACTATAAGGAGTTTGCAGATCCAAACTCTCGCCTCTTCTGCTTAAATTTCTGCTCGATCTTGACAACATATCTATAAGTCGTACCCAAAGATGCGATGTCCATAAACTCCATTTCTGTTTGAATGTATCTATGCAGACAACCGTCGTATTTGAGCACTTGATGTCGTTCAGAGTCTTTGATACCCAATTTGGTGTGCAAGGTATGGAAAATATTGGTGAAATCTGGTACTATCTGGTCCCTTTCCCAACACAAGGTGGTCCATCTTGTGTATTGGTCCTCGTAGCTTCCAATATGGTAGTATTGTTCTTTAATGGCATCCCCGAAGGAATCCCACGTGGGGGACCACAAATATTGCAGATTCCTTTATGGCCCTTTACTCAGAGTAAGTATCCCACCAGTCCTTAACATGGGGGACGACCTTGAGGAGTGCAAAAGTAATCTTTTCCCTATCGAAAAAATTGTGGATCAAAAAATACCCTTTGAGCAGATTCATCCATTTATCTACAACATTTGCATCTATCAATCCTTCAAATAATGGAATATCAAAATTTACATGACCTTGAAGGGGGTTGCATGTCCGCTTGATGAAGATGCGTCTCCTGTGGGTAGCCACCGAAGGATCTGTGCAAAGTTATCCATCATTTCGTTCCTTTGTCGCACAAGGGTTTCCTTGAGCAACATTTTAAAAGGATCTTCTGCTCCATCATCTTTATTTTTGTCCCCCATGGGTTGTTGTCGGGCTCGGCGCGACCGATCTTGCAAAGCCTCGACTAGTTTGAGTCCCAACTTCTTGTACCCAGATCTTGTTGGGGACATGCACGAAGAAAAATAAATGAAGAAAAGACCGCTCTGATACCATTGATTCAGATTTATGAGCGGAATGAAATGAATAACAAGTTGAATACAATAACATAGAGATATGGATAACAATAACATATATCTAATGAACAATAACTTCTATTGAATAAATAAAATAGTTTGAAACTGTAAAACTGCAGAACTGAAAACAACTTGCTCGAATGGTGGTAGCTATCTTTGAGAAGAGATGTGGATGCTACGCGCATCCGTCTAAGCATAATGATTACAATGAGGCTCCAGAGGCCTTTTTAACATTACTCATTAATGCCAAAACCCTAGACATCCAAAAACCTAACCCTATGAGGTGAAACACCAAAAGTTATGTGGGCCTCGATGAGTAAGTTGGTACCTCGACTTCCCGGGGTCGTAACTTTTGCATACGACCTCTGTTTTAGGAACGTGATAGCCCGTTGGAAAGTTCTTTTCGATAACTACACATTATGCCATCAAACTTTGACTTTGGCTACAATTTGATTGTGGCAAGCCAAAAAAACACAGTTTAGGGCCCCAAAACGGCCCTGGAAGTACAAAAGGATGTACTAACATGAAAAGATCCAAAATAAGCCAATTGGATTAGGTGGTAGGCCACCAATCTCCACCTGGAAGCTGTGTAGGGCTTCAGACACCCCCGGAAGTGTAGAACCCACAATTACAAAGAATTACAAAAGAACGTGTTGAACTAAAAACTGTAAAGAGGAACTAATTGGAATAGGTGGGTGGCCACTAATATCCACCTGGATCAACTATATTCTACAAACTTTATGTAGGTGTCATGACTTCTACAAAGTGTTTCAAAGGGTGTACTATAACTCATTTTAAAGGATTATTTGTTGGATCAAATGGGTTCCTTACAAAATTTCATTGTGTTTTCCGATTTGTGAGATATGATTGATTGAAGTACCAAAGCTCTCTAAAACAATGTGACTGTGTGTCCCTTGAGTTTCAGTAAGAGTTTTCTCACTCCACAGGCTACAACAAAGCAAGTATCTTATATCAATGGAAATATTTATTCTATACCTCAAATGGGTCTTCAACAAAATTTGATTTCATCATCTGTATCAAAAGATATGAACAAAATTGCAACTAGAGATTCACCACAACAAAAAAAAGGTTTTTTTTTTTTCAAGTAAATTTTATTTTTTGGATTTATTAAATCCTATTGTAAATTTTTTTACCCATGTAAAATACCCCATAAATTGTAATCAACATTAGCAACAAGCTTGTCTTTGCCAACCCGGTTATGGGTCATCCACAAACTTATGATTATGGGTTAACCACACAAAACCCTTCTCTTCATTGGCACTCAACACATTGTAATCATGATGGTACAATGAACATAACGGGGTCTCTTTTTTTAGCATGGGTGAAATGACGAGGACCATCATTTTCTAGGGGGGAGGATTGATCTGAATCTTAGAGGGTCTTATAGTCCAATTCGGATGTATAAGTCATAAATTCATATTTTTATGTAAAGGGAACTTGATAGATATGTAAATGACGTACTCAAACCTAATCAAAATTGATTTCGTAAAAAAAGACACCTTATAAAAAGGCAATAGGAAGAGAGTGAAGGTCAGGAAGGAGAGGTTCTAAAATTGGCCTCGTTGCATGTAATGGTTCTTCTTAATGGAATCCTTCTTCTCCAACTCTCTCTCTTTCTCATTTTTTTTGTGGTCTATTTAGTTCATGAATTTTCATCAATGTTCTTGTGATTAATTTCATGGCATATTTGTATGTTTTCTCTCCTCCTCTCTCAACATTCAAGCCTTCTATATCTTGGCCCTCAAGATATAGATCGAAAGGCCATCACATATTGCCTCCTTAGGTGATACAAGAACTTCGAAGCAAAGTTTTTTTTTCACTAAGATAGACTGTGAACTAGGAGAGGTCTTCAAACTGACAACAAAAATGGCTCATGTGGGAGGACATTGGATTGGGAGAGGATATAACAGAAGTTTGGAAGTCGTATACAGATGCCCTGAAAGATAACAATGTAAAAATAGGTGAAGGTGAAGATTGATTATCACGATCTCTTAACCCTTCTAGGACCTTTGCTCGCAAATTGGATATAAAGCCCTTATCGAGGAAGGTTTGGTGGGACAACTAGGTTGGTGGTGAAGAATAATATGGATGTTAAGGTGTCCCTCCAAGAATAAAATATTCATGTGGATAACATTAAACAACAAGGCTCCTACCTGGGAGGTTTTATAAGGATTTTGTTTTTGTTTTTTTTGCCCAGGATAGTGTAGTTTATGCGAACAAGCAAAGGAAACTATAGATCACTTACTGCTTACCTATTCCTTTTCCAAAGAGGTCTGGAAATAAGTTGGAGGCATGATAGGGCTAACGAATGTATGGGATGGAGGAAACACTAAAGAATCCTTCGGGGCTTGGTATACAAACAAGGACACTAAGAAGATAAGAGTGTTGCCACTCAATATAGCACGGGGAATGTGGCTCACTAGAAACCTGAAACATTTTAAAGGATAAGATATCCTTAACCTTAAATGCGCAATTCAATCTCTAAATATACTCAATGTTTATCCATGGATTAGGGGAAAAGAAGCCCAAGAAGAAAAGAAGAAGTCATCAATATAGACATTCCTTAGGCATACTTTGATGATGCCTCTTAAGGGAATCCCCCAACAGGAGACTCAAGAGGAATATGGTATCTTTCCTCTAATCACAACATAGCTTTCAAAGCTAGCATTGAGTAGGAAACTAATAACTATTATTAACTGATGGCTCTCAAATTAACCCTCCAATTAGCTCAAGAAAATGGTGTTACACATCTACAAAAATTTGGGGATTCCTTACTAGTTATCCAATGGATCCAAAAGGAAGCATCTCTCATAAATTTACATTACAACCATTTTCTTATGATATATAACAACAGACGACGACCTTCTCACACATTTCTTTGTCTCATATATATAGGGATGGGAACAAGGTAGTGGGTGGCCTTTCAAAAGAGGCATTAGGGCTGGAGCACGGTATGTGGACCACTTCCATCTTTCAATATGGGCACATAGTTGATCTTTGTTAAGTACCTGAATAGATCAGTACACCATATTACCTCCCTAGCTATACTACAATCTCCCTCATACACCATGGATATAATTTACTTTTTTTCTTGAAAGTGGACAGATTGCATATTTGCCTTATTGAAAGATGCATTTTTGTATATTTTTGTCTTGTAAGTCATGGAACAACCATACTTTTATGAAAATACAACTCAAAGATTTGTGGTAGTGGACAATTTTCAGATTTTGATGTTGAAAGTTGTAACCAATGTCCCTTTAAGCCAAGGAACAACTATCTTTTTTGGTATGGCTCCCTGATATATAATACATGTATATAAATCCTTTAGTTTTGAATGCCTTGAGGCATATGACTATGTAATTTTGTTTTGTATAAATAAAATCATGTTTTTTTTTCCTTAGAAAAAAAAGAGACGTGTAACATTTGTGCTTATAAGTCAAAATATTTACAATAAAAAAAAACATAATGTGAAAAGAAAAAATTAAGAAAATAATACCAAACAATTCTTTTTCCAAGGAAAACCTCGTGGGATCCCCCTTCTTCCCCATAACATCTAAATAGAAGGTGGCTCAACCACCATCCAAAATGGCATCTAAAAACACACACACATACCAACATAGATCCATCTTAACTAATATCTTCTAAGCACCGAGAGATTTGCATCTTAATTTCTTTTTTATCCCTTTTTGTGCTTAATAGATCTAGAGTTAAGATGTATATACACTAGTTCATATGAACATTAAATGTGAATTGAGTATACGAAAAAAAGTGGGTTGCAAATGTAGTGACCATTAGCACTAGCAAAAATCAAAATCAAACAAGTTGAAAAACAATATTGCCTATTAGTGTAATCAACACCCCTTGGGAAACAAGAAGAAGAATGCATCACACTACATAGTATATTGACTTATGGTCCAATAATAATTCAAGAGCTCGAATATGACTATGCAATTGTTGAGCTAAGCCCATCAATGGGCATCAAGTCTTCATGGTCCTTGGGGTTGGCCCCCAACCATTTATGATAAGCTTAGGATTATAAACTATTGGCTCCCATCCATCATTGACTAACTAAGGAGGCTTATTGACCTCCAAGATGGTGATAGTTGACATATAAAACTTGTCATTTTATTATGCAATTGAGGGAGATGAGTTGGGTTAGTGCTCCACATTCTCATTCACTAAATAGTTAGGCCAATGGCATGGCCTACACTTGGAGCGTTATCACTCACTGGAACAAATTTAGTGGGCAAGAGAACCACCTCAAGGTTCTCTACTCATAGCATAGTGTGGTGCCTCCCTAAAAGTGCATTAACTAACTCAAGTAAGCCACGTCCAATGAAACATTTTAAACTTGGACCAAGATCTTACATGTAAATATTTGTGCATACTAGTGATATGTCATACAAACTAAAAGAGTAGGTTAGGAATTATTAAATAGGGCATTATTCATTTTCTTCCATATGAGAACAAGCACTTCCATTCTTGTTAGTTGTCATGTTTCTAGGAACTCCACAAGCTAGGGGAGATTATCTCCCAACAAAGTCACTTTCAAGGACTAGACTTAAGAAGGAATTGATCACAAGATAAAGCAAACCAGTCTCAAACAAACTTTGCAAAGTCGCAATACTAGATAAAGCGTTTGAGAGTTTTGAAACTACCATATAAAGAAGATCTGGGTTGTAGCACACCTAGGGGAGTCAAAATCCTACCAATAAGCAAGTCCTCTAGATTCCACCAGGGGCTTCCAAAAGCTACAAAGAAAACAAAATTGGGTGTGATCAACAAAAATATGAAAGAGAAACATCTAGATCGAGCTTAAAAGGACATTGACAGTCCTTAAAGACCAAGGTCTTTTCCAACCAAATTGTGAAGAGCTTCACTATGTACGAGAGTTGAAAACCAAGCTTGTACCTTCCTTTTTCCAACAAAATTGTATATGAAATCCTATAGCAAAACAATACTTGAAACTTTTCTTGAGTGGAACATAATAAACATTTGTTGAAGTTGGACATTTTTATAGTCAGGAGTCTGAAGTTATAGCTAACAAAGATCAAACAAAATCAACCCCTTGCCTAATTAGAGAACAACTATCATTTTCTATTGAGAAGAAATTCAAGATCCAAGTATTCCCCCTTCAAAAACATTAATATCAAAATGATTTCCCATGGCTGACCTAGCATACCAACACCCTTCCTGAATTCGTTGAACTATGTAGTATTGAAATCCAAACTCAAACCTCTTTGGGTAAAAGATCCACCACTACATTTAATTCTCCACATACATGGAGAAAGGACACATGTATAAAGAAATATTCCATATGTTTATATTGATCTAAAATTGGGAGAAGGAGAGGTTTATCCATACTAAAACAACCAATCATCCAATTAATAACCACTAATAAATCACCAAAGAATTGAAGGTCTTACTCCCCCTTTTCCAATGCCAATTCCATCAACAATTTCAATGCTAACAATTAAACCTTGTTATTCGATCCTTCCCTTAACCCTACCTTAAAGTGAAAATAGTGAGCTTCAAATAGAAATAGCACCCCACCGACTAAATTTACCTACAAATTCCCTTGGTTGGCTCTATGAAAATAGCCCTAAGACACTCTGCTCTCTATCAAAGGATGATCCAAAATTCTTTGTTTTGGCTCCATCTATAGGTGCCCTGGTACTTGAAAAGATGGCTCTAATACGTGAAGCACATTGAAAGGAGGGCACATTGTTATCTTGAAATTAAGTTGCATGCAAGCCAAATACCCCAAGAGGCCACCAAAGGGAGGGCCTTGTATGCTTTAAGCTCGTATTTTGCATCCAATTTTTTAGGCGTTCCTCAACAAATTGACCATCCCATCCTCCTTTACACCCCATCACCAAGTCCAATTCTACCCATATTGTTTTTGCATATAAACAACTATTCAAAAGGTGGTTATCATTTCCACTAATTTTCTACATAAGATACATCTACCAAACCCCTCTCAACTATGCTTTTTTAGCAATCCCCCATGAGCACCTTGTCCCTTAAGGCAATCCACACATACAATTTTGCCTTCAAAGGTGCCTTTAACCTCCACAAGAGCTTCCACCACCAAGATTGTACTCCCTAAGCTTCTTCCTCAACCGATACTTTGTAGCCTAATCTCAAAGTATATATACCCATCAGATTGGATTTTTTTACCAAACCAACATGTCCTCTTCCTCTTTTATCCATGTATGATTCTTTTTTAGCTAGCCAATATATTCATTCCACAACTCAACTTCCAACTCTGTAAGGCTTAGGCTCTCTGATGTTTTCCACCCTTACTTCCATAGTGTGGTAGCAATAGGGTATATTGCTTGAGATATCTTATGTATGCTTCAACCCTACAACTTGGTAATCATTTCCATTGGTAGTTTATACTCACTATGTTTATAATCCTTTATTACCCATTATTCCATTGTAATGGGAGCAATATATTTCTAGGCCACCAACTCATTCCACAACTTATCTTTGGATATTATCCTCCGCAAATTCTTCATTACCAATGCCCTCCCAAATAAATGATTTTTGTTAATCCACCAAGCTCTAGCCTCCTTGTGCTTATCCAATGCTTTCCATTTAACTCAAGGTATCACAACAAACTCTCTCTTCCCTATCCATGGAAACTTTAAACATTTATTCCTTATAACCTCTAACACTCCTTTTGGGATAAAGGCTATACATTGCCAATAAACGA
>ML840767.1:0-15286 GCA_009831015.1 Picea engelmannii | reverse complement strand
TTAAAACTAGCACAACCACTCAAAACCGTGGCTGATTAACGCCGAAAAAAACCAAAAAAAATGAAACGCGTATGCATATTGTTTCCTGTATATTATAATCTAATGGCTAATTATTGTTTACTGCGTATTTTTTTAATGTGGCTGACATATTGTGACCACGTGCCTGACCAAAAAAAATGAAACGCGTGCAGATTATTGTCGCGAGACAAATCCGAGCAGTAATGAAAAACAATCTTAAATATCAATCTCAGGGATTTGCATTGTATTCGTAAACAGAGGTAAAAACGTGATTGTTATCGACACCTGCCATTCTACGCGCTTTACCTTCATAAACAGTGGTAAAAACGTGATTGTTATCGACGCGCTTTACCTTCATAAAAACATGGCCACTACCTGTTAACAAGTGTGACCTGGTTCTTTTGTAACTGATTTTTTATTACCCCTTCCCTCTCGTGGCTTGTCCTTACATTTTACCACCGCCCATATTGACGATTGACGAGTGGCCTAGCTGCCTTACCTCTTCCCTCTCGTACTTTTGTCATTTATCTCTTCGGTGCCTCTCATTTAATTGTTTACGTGGCTTGGTCATTTGATTATTTGTGTGGCTGGCCATTTATCTCTATTTCCAAGCTTAGCCGTTTCACTTAACCTGCATTTGAAATTCATTGCATAACCTCGCTGCATAACTACATACCTAGATCTCTGGATTAGTGCATATCTAGCCTGTTCATTGTTCGTTTAAGCTCTTTACAGTGTTTTTTATTTTCTGCTAAAACATTGGCCAAAGGTCAGAAGAGAAGCTGACAGTATTTGTATCTGAAGAGTCCCAGTGGTTGTCATCAGTGATCCTGGGCGATTGTAGAAGATTATCAGCAATCTTTTCTCCAATTCCGTCCAATTTATGGATGAACAACATTATATTATTCTCACCACATTGCATAATGAAGACAATGCTGCACTCAGACACGGAGTTACATTCTTTCAGGCTTGAATGCACTTGCAGGAATTGAAATTTGAACAACACCGTATGATGTCTGTGATCAAGGGTGGCTCTGAACGAATTTTCTTTTGTCATGGCTGCACTTTCCTGTTACACAGGAAACCCAATAATTAGATCACCATTAGGTAGTCATTCAGATTTTTCTATCTCGAACAAGTTAATACCATCTATGGTAGCACTATTAGTTCTGAATATCACTCATATACCAACCATTGTTTAAAGGCCTAGACGACAATCTGATTTGGAATTTGTCAAGGAAATTTATAAAGTTCTATTCCCGATTAAGCATAAACCAGAATTCTTTCTTATTTTTAAGATGAGCTCTGGTTTGTAGGTTAATCAGTGTAAATCATGGAGAATTGAGGTTTTACTTGTTTACATATAATACAATGTATTATTACATGATAGTTTTCCATTCCCTGGATTTTAAACTTCATCCTGTGGAAATATTTTAATTATAAAATTATTAATATTTTATTTATATTTTTTTCAACCTACTTTCATTATTAATTAGCACATAATATAAATTTAATTAGCACATAATATAAATTTATTTATAAAACTCAAATGATATGTCATTTAATCATCTTTTAATCTAAAATTTTAATCTGATGGCTAACAATTAAAGATGCTGGAATATTCTTAGTCATCCTCCCAAATCAATGAATATGATTTACTCTTCATAATCTCCTTGTATTTTTTAATACATCCTTAACCTGCTTACTTTTTAACATTTACCTAATCATATTAAGAAATTACTATTGCACTATATGATTGCCATGTTTAAATGATTAACGTTTAACATTACCATGTTTGAATTATTAACCACGAATTTCCTCACTTGTCCCTGCGTTTTCCTCGGGCATTTTAGCAGTCTGCATGTTTCATATGCCTTTCGGTGTTCATTAGTCACAATTATGTCACTGTGCTAGTTTGATGGCTAATAATTGAAGACGCTGGCATATTCTTAGTCGTCCTCCCAAATCAATGATAACTTACTTGTATTTTTGAATGCATCCATTAACTTGTTTACCTTTTAACATTTACCTAATCATATTAAAAAATCACTGTAGCACTATATGATTGCCAAGTTTAAATGATTAAACTTTGGATTTAGCACGCTGGTTGTGCTCGCTATAGATGCTCATTTTCATTTCATTTTCTATCCGCGCCTTTCAACGTTCATCAGCCACGGTTTTGAGTGGATGTACTATTATTAATAACTATATTGGAAAGTTGAAAGAAATAAGTGAAATAAGTTAGAATAGGAAAGTAAAGGCTAAGAATTGCAGTACAATAATTAAACAAACTGCATGCGAAGTTGAGTTTTTCTTCTTAAGTTATTATCAATAATATCAACTACTTTATGCATTGTTTGTATGATTTATTTTTACATTATTAATTACACTTATTTTCTCATAAATTTGAATCCTAAACTAAAACCTAACCCTAACCTTAAATACTAACTTAGACCATTTATTAACATTAATATTTAATCATCATATATTAATAATTCTAATCTTCAAAATAATATTGTTAATAATCTTAAAAGTAAGTAATATTCCTAAATATTTATCATTTATTAATATTAATATTTAATCATTATATATTAATAATTTTAATCAACAAAATAATATTATTAATAATCTTAAAAGTAAAGTAATATTGTTAATATTTAAATGTAATATATTATTAATGTTTAAAACTAATGTAATATTAATTTAAAAAAACTAATATTATATTATTAATGTATTAATTTTATAATGTAATAATATACTATTAATGTAAAACTCATTACTAAATTAATAGTAATGAATAAATATAAAAATCTATCAATAAAGTAATAAATAAATATAGAATAATATAGCAATAACAAGTTAATAACAATGAATAAATATAGTAATCATCCGATAATGTTATAAATAAATATAGAATAATATAGTAATAAAAAGGTAATAAATTTTCATTTTTTTCAAAGTAATAAATAAATATAAAATAATATAGTAATCTTAGGTTTTACTATTTATTCAAAGTAATAAATAAATATAGAATAAAATAGTAATAGTAGGTTTTACTATAAGAAATAATTAATAAGGTTCAATAAATTTATAAAGTGTAATTTATTAAAGTTCTACAATAAATAAATAAAGTTCAATAATTTACATTTGAAACTTAATTTTTTTTTTAAATAAATTTAATAAATATTTAAAGTTTTGTAGATTTAATTAGATAGATTTAATAATTTTAGACAACTTAAAATAAAACAAATTATACATTTTGTTTGTAAATTTTTCTTATTTTATTCTTAAATGATATTAAATTTTGATGAATAGTTTATTCTTAAATGGAAAGACAACCCAATAATTGTCAATATGGCTCAATCCATTCAAGTTATTCATCTTATTACATTTAAAATGTCACAACTTAATTTTAATGTTTACTTCTTAATTTATGAAAGTAAAACTTAATCTCTCGCATTTTTACTCCTTATTTCAATGCCATCTTCTTGTATGTCACAAATATCAATGCCAACCTCATTAAATTATTTCTCTCTAAATGTGGCTATGTGACACACTCTTCAATGTAAACTACAAGACCAACTTCAAACAAAAAATATATTTCTCTTGAAATATATTTTAGAGTGAACCTAGCATTGTTTTAGAGTGAACCTCTTAAAATATTACTATTAAAGTCTCTCATTATGCAATAACATTGAAGTTGAATTCAACGATATGCTTGATTATAACTCTCGCAATGTGCCATTTTCTTTAACTCATCCTCCTATTTTGTTGCTCTTAAAATAGGACAATGTTTTATAAAATTTATCTTGACCATACTAAAAACTTATCCCAATGTTGCAACCTCACGAACATAGTAATATTGAAATGTGACAAACATAGTAATGTTGAAATGTGACAAACATATTAACATCTATGTGATGAACATAGTAATGTCTCAATCTCACAATCAATGCAATGTCGTTATGTGATGAACATTGCCCTGTTGTTGGAATCTGAAGAGCCATCCCTTTTGTCTCAATGTGACGAACATAGTAATGTCGCATTTTGACAAACAATGTAATGTCACAGTGTCATGAACATAGTAATGTTGCAACATGACGAACATAGTAATGTTGCAATGTGATGCAATATGATGAACATATAATGTTGCAATGTGACGCTATATGATGAACATATAATGTTGCATGAACATTTAATGTGTTGCAATGTGACCAACATGTTGCACTGTGACGTAATATGATGAACATATAATGTTGCATGAATAGTTTATGTGTTGCAATGTGACACAAATGTTGCAACACATAATGTGTTGCAACATGATGAACATATAATGTCGCAATGTGACGCAAATATCATGTTGTTGCAATTTGATGCAAATATCCTTTCATCACAATGTGACACGAATATCATGGCATCAGAATGCAAAGACCATAGTATTGTCATCGCAATGTGACAAACATAGCCTTCTTGTCACATTCTAACGAACATGGCCTCCTTATCACAATGCGATGCAAATATCATGTCATTGCAATGTGACGCAAATATCATGTGATAGCAATGCGATGACTATAACCTTGTCGTCACATTCTCATGAACATTGCCTCCTTGTCACAATGTGATGCAAATATCATGTCGTAAATGTGATGCAAATATCACGTCACCGCAATATGATGAAAATATCTTGTCATCGCAATGTCACACAAATATCATATCATCGCAATGTGACGACCATAGCCTTCTTGTCGCAGTGCGACGAACATAACATCGTCCCAATTAATGCATTAATACTATGTTCAACCTAGGCTATTTACTAAGGCTATGTTTGACCTAGGCTATTTAATAAGGCTATGTATTAATACTTTATTAATGTATTAGTATGGTCATTAAGGTCCTAATAATGTATTACTATGGTTAGTAAAGTCAATGTATTACTACTTATTAATGTATTATTAAAATGTATTAGTGTATTAGTATATTAATACTTTAGCAATGTATTAATTAATAATGTATTAATAAATTAATACAATACATTATTAAAGTATCAATTAATTAATAAGGTACATGATACATTAATGAAAATCAATACTTTAATTTAGACATTATATTATTGTAATGATGCATTATTTATGTATTAATACTTTAATAATGTATTACTATTTTATTAATGTTTTAATGAACTAATCCTTTACAATATACATTAATGTATTAATGTCATCCGTAGTGATTGTCATGGCTAGCCATGATCTTCTACATAAAACAATTGTCAAACATGGTTAACCATTGTGAACCATGCTCAACCAAGGTGAACCATAGTGAAGGTCGTGCATACTGAAGTTATAGGGAAGTTAACAATGGTCATGTTCAACAAAATTTAACATTGGTCATGGTCAACCATAGTGAACCATGGCCATTGTCGATTAATGTATTAATAATTTAATAATGTATTATTAATGCATCGTCCTAATTACTAACATAGTAATTTTGCAATGTGATGAACATAGTAGCATCACAATTTGAAAAACATAGTAACGTCCCATTCTATCCAACATAGCTTTGTCATTCCAATGTGACAAACATAGCCCCACCATCACAATGTGATCAACATGCCTTATCATCACACTATGACGAATATAGACTTATCATCACAATGGGTTGAACATAGCCTTATCTTTTCAATGTGACGAACACAGCCTCGCCATCGCAATGTGATGAACATTGCCTTATCATTGCATCGTGGAAAATAAATCATTATTGTCACACTGTGAAGAACATAGCCCTATCATCGTACAGTGAATAACATATCCTTATCGTCGCACTATGAAGAAAATATCCTGTAATGTGATGAACATAGTGTCGTCGTCCCAATGTGATAAAAACATAATGTTCTCACAATGTGATGAAAATATTCTATCGTCATAATGTGATGAATGTAGCCTTATTGTCGCTATGTGTCGAACATAGCCTTGTCGTTGCTATGTTCTAAACATACCCTTTTCATTGCAATGTCACAATCATAGCCTTGTCGTTGCAATGTGACGAACATAGTCTTTTCATCACAATTTCACGAACATAGCCTTCTCACTTCTATGTGATGTACATATCCTTGTCATAGCCTCAACGTCACAATGTGATGAACATTATGTTATGAAGGGTCAGTGAGTTGGGAGAGATTAGTACTTAGGAATTATTAGGTTAGGAAGGTCATCGGGATGGGGGTTATTTATAGAGTTTAGGTTAATAACCAAAACACAACATACTTTGCAACATATGACTTATGATGACCATGGTAAAGCATAATTTAGACATCTATAAATGCACTAAACTTTGGCATAATGATTATAAGTAAGGTAAATTGAGTTGGGAATTGCAATTTCCTTCAATGTGGTAGAGATTTAGAGTTGGTTTACTTTGCATGTTTTCACTAAGTGGGTTTTGTAGATGATAAAGTCCTCATATCGCGTTATTATCCGTGTATAATTGTGATGAACATGGCCTCCTCATTACATTATGACTCAAATATCATTCCATCACAATGTGACGTAAATATCATGTCATCGCAATATGATGCAAATATTGTGTCGTCCCAATGTGACGATGTTAATGTATCAAATAAATAATAAATTATATGTTGCATTAGACATTAATATATAAAAATTAATTATTACATTACATTATTAATGTGTCAAATAAATAATACATTATATTGTACATTAATAAAAATTTATACTTTAATTTATAATAAGTTATTAATAATGTATTAATTAATTAATAACAATTTATTTATACATGTATTATTAATTTAACAATGTATTAATTACATTATGTATTAATGTATTAATATTTTAATTTACAAATTATAGTCATGTAATATTATATTGTTAATGTATCAATATTTTAATAATGATTTTTAAATACATTACCTTTAATGTATTACTATTTTATTAATGTTGTCTTTATTAGTGTGTTATACTTTTGCAATATATAACCTAATAGTGTATTAATTAATTATTATATTTAATAATATATTAATGTATTTATTTATTAATTTATTACATTATTAATATATTACATTATTAATGTATCCATTAATTAATACATTCAATGTATTAGTCAATTAATATGTTACATTACACAAATGTAAATTAATACTTTAATTTATATATTAATAAACCATTAATTTATATACATTAATACATTAATATAAGATATTAATGTATTACATTAATACATTATATTTATATATTAGTGTAAAGTAATAATTAATTGACACATTAATGGTCATCCCAAAGACATGTTGAACTGAAAAATAGTGTATATTTGTCTATATCAACCACTTTTATAAAGTAGTTGTATTTTAAATTTTAAATTTTATTTTTGAAAACTTTAATATATGGATACTTTATTAATGTATTTATTAATATTATTTTTAATGTATGGATGTTTATTAATCTATTAAAATAATAATATTTTAATATTTTATTAATTTTTTTCATAATTTATAAATGTATTTATTATTTAATTAATATTTTAAGGATTAATGTAATAATGTATTATTGTTATTAATGTATTTCTTCATTAATGTATTACTTTAATGTTTTTTTTTTATATAATATATTTTTTTACTTTATTAATTTATTAATGTTTTAATTTATTTAGTTTTAATTTATTTATACTTTAATTATATTTTAATATATAATGTATAATTTAATTAATAAAATATATTAATAAGGTATTTATTAATTAATATGTTACGTTTATATATTACATTATACATTAATTAATGTATTGATAGTTACTTTATAAAAAATTTCATCATCTTTATACATAATAATGTATTTTTCTATTAATTAATTGATTATTTATATATTTATTAATTAATATTTTATTACTTTCGTACATTCATGTAATATTATATTAATGATCAATGTATTTATATATTATTAATGTATTAGTACTCATTAATATATTTAACAATCTATTTATACTTTACTAATATATTAAAAAATTACTTTATTAATTAATTAATATGTCACATTATTACTTTGTGTTTTTAATGTTTTTAGTTTAGTTTTACTTTCTTATTATCACATGCTTACTTTCTTATTATTATTAGTCCGTGCCGAAAGGTTTGGGACTATAGCGATGAGTTAGTCGTTGACTAACTATTAGTTGTGTAGTTGACTTTTAATATTTTTGGATTGACCCCTGGATGGGGTGTTTGCGCGACCTTCGTGGCAAAGCGTGGGGGTTGACACAAGCTCACACAACACCATGGCACGTGATGGGCTCGTGGTGCAGCCCGCCACCCCTCATGAACTTTAAATGCTACTACGGCGACTTAACTCGGCATTTAATCCGCACACAAACAAGGCCCTTTCATTTGGTTTCAAAATGGCGCGGCTTGCTCTCTATGTTATTTTATCCAGCGTTCTCCTCGCTCGGCTCCTTGCGACTGGGCTTCGACCAGACAGTCCTATCACCCTCCTTCTTCGCTGGATGAGTTTTGCCTGGGTCTCCACCCCCTGCGCGCGTGAAATGACACGCCAGAGAGGCAGACCGAAGAGGGGCACTCCATGGAGGCCCCGTCGACCTCCGGCCTCGCCTCCTGGTATGACCTCTGCCCTCTGTGAAAACTCAGCCACTGCCACAACCATCAGGCCCTCTTCCTCCATCCTGAGCCATCCTTTCGGCCCCCTCATGGTCTCCCATTCCCATGCACCTAGCGACCCAATTGGTGTTGACCCTCCTCCGCCCAGTGAGCACACGCAAGCAGCACGACTCTCCCCTGGTTTAGTCGATCACCAACACCTCAGAGACTGTCTTCTCATCATGAAAGACCTGGTCTTTGAGCTGAGACATGAACTGGCTGATCTTAATTACCGCCTCCAAGCGACTGATGTGAAAGTGGCGACCTGTGTACATATTCTATCTTCCGTGGAAGGAACTCTTGCTCGGAATTCAGTAATGAATACGTCAACGGAGGCACCTGACATCCATCTAGCCGCAGGGACGAGCTCGACCTCGCGACCAGTCAGCAGGGCACCGACAATAACTGAACATGGCAGCCAGGATAAAGGCAAGGTGAAAGAAGAGGCATGCGAGCCAGATTACGAGCCCACGTACATCGAAGAGGAGCCATGGCCAGGGGACCTCCCTCCCATGTGGCCAACTTTCTCGCCAGGTGTTTAGATTTCATGCTGTTTTATCTCCCCAGGTGTTTAGATTTCATGCTGTTTCATCTCGCCAGGTGTTTAGATTTTGGTCCTAGCTTAGGATTTCTGAACATGGCTTATATTATATATGTTTATGCCTCTATGGACTTTGAACTCTTAGAAAGCTGGACTGGTTTCCCCTCTGTTGGGTCAGTCCAGCAGGTGAACTCTGAACATGGTTGTATTTTGGCACTCTGCTATAGTCATAGCAGGCACCTAATATAAATCTCTATCTTATTTACAAAAAAAATAAAATATTTTTGGATTGACAATGTTTAACGTAGGAAAATTTGGAAAATAATTTTTATTGGAATTAAAATAAATCAAAAACCATTTTTATCTTCAATCCTATTAGACTTCAACTTTGAAGTCTTATTGCCCAGCTTGCATTAATAGTCACAACTACTTGCATTAATGTTAGTGCACTGTAACTATTAACACCGATAGCACTGACTATAGTATTAATGTTAGTCCCGTCTAACTGTCAGCACCGACTCTAGCTTTACTCGGGCATGCACCTACCACACAGATCACAGAGATGTCAGGAGGAGGGGATTTGACATCCATTCATTCATCCATGGATATTGGTATGGGTTTCTGGTGGTATTGTAACTTTTCTGCGGAAAATTGCAGTTTATTTCAGTGGCCAAAGTTTGCAAAATTTTATCTTCGCTATTCATGAAAATTATGGGTTAAAACGTGGCAACAAGAGACAATATATTCGGACTTTAACAATTTGTCATGGTAGATATGTTATTCATTTGACAACTTTTCTTTGTAGTCTGCGATTTCAGAGGTATTTACCTTGTTAGTTGCCTACAAATTTATTGTTATAGATTAACTAGGGTTTGAAGTTTTACTCAAACGTTGCTCTCTCCCTTCCCCTTAGCCAATATTTTCACTTATCTCTCCAAGTTTCTCTGAGTATATATCGACTCGTTGCGTTCTCCATGTAGAGTTGGTAATTGCTTCTTGTTGCCTCCTTCCTTTTGCAAGGATGATGAAGAAGATATGGAAACTCCCATTATCAAAGGCAATGCCTTTTCTTCCTCCTATTGCATTTTCATTTACTGTAAAACCACACATAACATTCTCCAAGTTCTACATCCAAGCAACGACCACATCAAAAACTCCACAAAGAGGTGTTGTCACAGAATTTTTTATCAATAAATGTGGTTTAACACAGGAAGAAATTGCAAAAGATTTTAAACATTGCAACATGTATCTTCACGCAAAATCGAGTCAGAATTTGGAAGTTTTGGAATTGTTAAATGGTTGTGGTTTGACCACCCCCGCCCAGATTCGAAAGGTGGTTCTTTCCAACCCTAGTTTTTTCTTTCATAGAGCTGAAAGAAACATATAGTCTAAGCTCAACA
Organism: Picea engelmannii; assembly: GCA_009831015.1. NCBI lineage: Eukaryota > Viridiplantae > Streptophyta > Pinopsida > Pinales > Pinaceae > Picea > Picea engelmannii. The sequence continues at coordinate 4,677 of ML840767.1, read as the reverse complement.
TCCTGGGGACTTTTGTGAAGGAAGAGTATATCGACAAACTCATTAGTGGTAATGCCAAAATAATTAATCTGAGTGAACAAAAGCTTAAACCTGCATTTTCACATTTGCAAAGATTGGGTATTGAGGGTGAAACACTCTCAGAATCAGTGGCGAAACAACCGCGTTTACTCCTTACTTTAGAGGAAAATGTTACAGAGTCTTTTAAACAGGCCGAGGATTTGGGGCTAAAGAAAGGATCAATGGTGTTTTGATATACCTTGCAGGCAATATTGGGATGAGGAAAAGAAAAATTAGATGGAAGATGACTGTGTTTGAGCAATCTAGGTTTCTCTGAAAAATAAATTTCGGATTTATTGAGGCACCTGCCGATGGTTCTGGGCCTTTCAGAAGAAAAAATGAAGCACAATGTGGACTTTTTGGTCAACTCTGTGGGGCTTCAATTGGATGATTTTGTTCATTATCCATTTTTGTTTGGAGCCATCTTAGAGAAGAAGATAATTCCTCGGTATAAAGTAGTGGAGGCATTGAAATCCATGCAAGTGTTGAAAACAAAGATGTATCTTCCACCACTTTTTCAGTTGCCAAAAAAATGTTTCCTAGAGAAATATGTTTATTTGAATGAAAAATCGTCAGTTATGCTAGATATTTACCATTGCGTGAATGTAGGAAAATTGAGCACTGATAAGGACACATCCACTGAATCATATGTAGGTCCAAGGCTAGAGGCCAAGAACCACTGTGTGAAAGCTGGGAAGTCAAGCATCGACCAGGATACAAGCAATGATGGGATGTAGGGTTGAGGCAAGAGGCAGTGAAGCTCATCTACACACCTCAGTATACTGGCCAGAAGGAACTACAGATAATATGGGCTATTCATTAGCAACCAGAAGAATTTGTAAGTTACATATAATCTCTTCTAGGGGGAAGCAACTTTTGTAGTTTATGTCTAGGTGTTTCAGAAATAAGTTTGTTATTAGGTTGAATGGATTACTACAATTTTTTTTCTTTTTCTTTTCCTTTCTTTTAATTATGGATGACGTTGCCGCTTGGGAATACTAGGAACAATCTGAGATAGTAGGGGTAGCTAGGCAAAGTACTGCCAGACTCTAGTATTTTTGGTTTGTGGAATTTAGGAGAGAAATTGGAGATATATGGAATGATAGTTTCTTAAGATGTACCTGATCTCATTTGTATATGTGACTATATATTAAAAAAATCCAATAACTTAGCAAAAAAAAATAGACATCCATTGAATGTTTGTCTTTCAAAAACACTTGCAAAGATTGAAAGTGTTTGTTAGTGCTTTCATTATGACTTTTCTTGTGCACTCGTTTCTCATTTTCTTTTCCAGAACCGTGTTAAAATATCCACTTTATAACAACTCTATTGCTGCAATGGCACAAAAAGAGTACATAAAGGTTGGTTATAACTTCAAAGTCATATAGCTACCATTGAATTTTTTGGGAAGCAAAATTGACAGTATTTCTTTATTCTTTTCAATTCAAGTTACAACTCACTAACATGGGAAATACATAACAAGTATTGATTTTTTATAAACACATCACCTTCTACTGTCTGTAGGGAACTCTTGTATTTAATTAGACCGATTTTTAATTTACTGAAGAGAGTTCGGTCTGCCGCTAAAGTCATACTTGTCTTTCCAGCAAAGACCTCATCTTTGCAAATACAAGCTAGGTTATCAAATCATTTCAATGACGAATGTTGTGAATTACTTGTTTTTCAAATATTTAGAGATTGTAGTCATGGTGTGAATGAGTAGTCTAGTTGTACTCTCTATGATGCCTACTTCATTTGCTTGGCAATATGGTTGATGTTTCTTTCCATTACAGTGTAGATTTCCCATTTTTCAACAAGTTTTGAAGGTTGTCTAGCAATTTTAATTTATTAGGGGAACACCAACATATTTTTTTCAAAGGAAAATTTGTGATTTCTATTTATAGAGAGAATGAAAATTACATTTTTCAGGTACATATAGCACTTTGTAAATTTCATGGACATAGTAAACTAATCCCACCAATTTTTTTCATCTTTTAGCTTATAAAAAACAAAAAAACATCTCTTCAACCGTCCTTGACTTAGACCATACATACTTTCTTACAGTTGAACCATAATGTAATATTCCTTGCAGATTTATCTTGTGATTTTCTTAGTTATCTGACTCACAATTTTTGTCGAACAGTTTGTCCACTCAAGATATTTTAGATTTTTGGTTTATGGCTTTAAACAAACAGTTCACATTCACCAATATGTATGGTACCATTTACCAATTAAATCATAACCTTACTATTGTCTTTTATTTATTAATAAAAGTAGTTAATCAAAATGCTATAACATCAACACATACAGTCAAAAACAGTAAATAGGAACAACATGGGAAGAACCTGGGTAAACTTCGTTGGTTTCTCCCCACAAAAGTGCTGGTAAATTTGCTTATGTGGCTGATGATGTATACAACAACCTTTGCAATGAATAGAAATCAGTAAATGGAATAGATATGCCCAGAAAATAAATTTATATTGCAGCTACAACAATTTATGGGCAATAGTAATGGACAACTCCACAAATTCGACGCCAAACATAGGAATACTCACCTAGACAAGATGCACGTCCCCTCTGAAGCAAACAACTAAGTTAACAAAGGGATTGATGTGTTAAAGTTTGCAACAAAGTGAGTCATTCTCCAAGACTGCCTTGTGTAGGCTAACTTGAGACTTGGAGAAGAGCCTTATTTGAGACAAGGCAAAAAGTCTTGTGAGCTTTGTATAAGAAAAAGCCAAGACAAGAGTATATTGTTGATTAGTCTTATTTGTGACAAGATTGAGTGACCTCATGTATTGAGGTATTTCCTTGTGTAGGAAAAAGTGGTGTGTGAGGTTCCCCTAGGCCAAGCAATTGACCATGAGTGGAGAACCAGATGGTCACATCTTGAGACAAATGATCTTTCTTATACGTGAGATGCAAATGATGTATATATGATGAGATAGTATGATTGACACATGATACCATGGCTTCCATGAAAGACTTGTGATTGTTGGAAGAAAGAAGAAGAGTCGAGCTTGTAGAAAAGTCGAGTTGCAAAGATGAGCTACAAGTCGAGTCATGCAAAGTCGAGTTGGTAAGTTGAGTTAACAAAGTCTGCATGTAAAGTCGAGTTGGTAAGTTGAGTTAACAAAGTTTGTTATGCACCGGTGGTAGTCGTTCTGGTCTCCGTGGTCGCGGTCACAATGATTACTGGTTGCTTGGTTCTGGTTGTCATTGCTCTTTCCATTCTGTAATGGATCATGGAAACCCTCTCCATGTCAATGACGTAGAAGATACCAAACCTACCCTCTCTCTTCCTTCGTCCTCCATTCCAACTGTCCCCGTTCCCAAACCTAACAATGCCTCTAGCTCCCAAATTTCACCACCTTCCCCTCCTAAATTAACGATTGTTCAAGGCGACCTCATTTTGGCATTACACAGAGACAATGATGAATAAAAGTTCAGGAAAGAACTGATGAAGAAGAAGTTAGATTGGCTTATGTACTTGGGATCTGAAGATCCTTAATAGAGGTGCAACGAAACAAACTTACTTCAAACTGTTATGGTTCCAAAATGGTCGGATTCATCCAGGCATGTTTTTCCTAATAGTTATCTTAGTAAATAGTTTTTCATGGCTTGTTCTGTTTTGGTCCTCCTAGTTTTAGTATGGATAGTAAGATCACAACGCCATCTCTTTTGGTATGTTCACAGACTAAGGCCTATTTATTTCAGTTTAAACTCTGTAATAATGTCTCTTCCTAATTGTTATGGTACAATTGTTTGCAACTTTAACACTTAGTGGTGGGGCTAGTTTCCTTTGTTGGCGGCCTCAACACCAGTGTCACTGATAGATTATGTAACTTTTTTTTTCTAAAGGTTTAATACCAAATGTGAAGATATTTGACTTCAGCCTAAGTGCTCTGCCTCAATAAATGAGGGTATGTCTACAATTACATTTGGAAAATGGAAATAATGCAATAATTGTTTAGAGGGATCTCTAATATCATCTGTGAACCTGGAATTCACATCACACAAGCTGAATTCATATCATCTCTGATTTCTCTTAAGCAACTCATGGCAAATGTATCTTCCTGTATACCCTTCACTTTTATTTTCTTCTTAGGAGGGCACTGGGTGAAATCATGAATCTGGGTAACACTTTCGTGACAATTGGGTCTCCAAAATTTCTAGCGGCAATTTTTCGGTCGAACAAATGTTTTTTCGGCCGAAAATTTTCACGTTAAATTTAACGGTGCCCTCGAAATTCATGTACAATGTTTTTTGGATGAATTATTTTCCCGTGGTAAGCATATTTCAGCTGAAAAGTTTATTTTTAACGGATTCTGTTAAAAACTAGGTTTTGGCCGAAAGAATATTTCGCCCGAAAACTTGAAAATGAGACTGTTTGCAGGAAACTGCAAATTCTCTCCATCTTACTTCATCTTTGGAGGTAGCGGACTCCTACAAATAATCAGAATTTAGTTTGAGAATTGATACCAACATTTTTAAAATTGAATCTTCTTTCATTGGGTATAATTTGTTTTCATTTTCATTGTTTTTTTCTAATTTTATTTAATTTTATAAAAAAAACACTGCATAATATTTTTAGGTGAGATTATGATTCGGTGAAATGAA
>ML840766.1:41615-52557 GCA_009831015.1 Picea engelmannii | reverse complement strand
ATGGTCAATGTCAATGAAACAATACCTATGGGAGAAGAACAAGATAAGGATTGCCATTACAATGACTACTAGTAATGTATTTGAAAAAGTATGAAGCACGTTGATTACCTTTGGTGACAATCCCTGTGGAAGCTATTAAAATTGTATATAAGTAACAACTGTCAGATGTGCCGCAATCAGAAACGAACTTGAAGATACCCTAAAGGAATTAGACCATAAAGAAGTCAGTAATCAAGATGAAACTAGAATAGACTTGTGACACTTTACAGAAAGCAATAAGGATGTAGATGGAAGCATGGACTCTCTCATATGGAGGGAGATGATTGTAGAATTCCAAAAGAAGAGCATGCATATTTATCATTCATGCATGAAGCTGGGATTATGAGGGATATAATCCTCAATGATGTGATCCATTAAAGAACCCGTGAAGACTATGAATTATATTTCCATGTTCTTCATTAGAAGTAGAAGCCATGATAAGCAGAATGTGTTTAGTTTGATTCTAGAAGAAGCATTATTCGAAAATAAGCCCTGAATATCCTTGGTTGTCCATCTACATTTATGTTCCCATGACAAAAATAAGAAGTTAGAACCTTGAGAAAGGAAGGGCATATAATCTATAGAAGATTCCATGGACTCCAACATTGAAGAGAAACATGAGGAACAACATGAAGATTCCAACAAATAAAGAAAAGTTAGAACAACCAATTGAACCAGTTATCATACTGAGAATCATAAGACTACCAACATGATTTGAACCCACTAGAAGCAGTCAAACATAATGAATGGAAGGAGGCTGTGATGAAGAACAATGTATGTAAGAAATTATGAATGGAAGCATTGATAAATACAATGCGATTTTTAGAACTAGAGGGTTCTCCTAGAAAGAGGGAGAAGACTATGATGATAGCTTGTTCCAGTAACCAGATACACCTCTAGGTGAGCCATTATATCTCTTGTAGTATCCATGGGTTGGAGTTTACATTAGATGGATGTAAAGATTATTCTTCTCAACAAAGTAATTGAAGAAGAAGCATATGTAGAGAAACCTCGAGGTTTTGATGTATACTAGAAAGAGACCCATATATGCATATAGAAGAAGACCTTGTATGGATTCAAGCAACCTAGTGCAGACCCTCTCATGTACAACAAAAACGTGGTGAAAAATTCCTATCACAAAGGAAGTGTATCAAAATGGTTATTTAGAAGTCCGGGATGATGGATTGCAAATCCATGACAAAATCCCATGATGAAAGATATGAAGAAGTTGACAGAATCTGATCCAATAGACCCATCCATGTACTGGTAATTGAGTGGCTCCTTGATGTATTCAATGAATACTAGGCCAAAAATTTGCTTTGCTGTAAACATGTTGAGCTAGTTCCAAGTGGAACCTAGCCATGAGACTTGAATAATTACAAAGCATGCCTTGAAATATCTTCATGGGACGTTTGAGTTATGATATACAATTGCATGGATTTATCGATTCATATTGGGAAGGGAGTGCAGATAACAAAATACGTACTTCTTGGATATGTTTCAGTTTGATATTTTCCACGATATCATGGGCTAGTAGAAAATAGAATTCTGTTGCACTCAGCACTGTAGAAGAAAAATATATTGCATCTTGTGATGCTTATACGAAATTAGTGTGGCTTTGTAAGCTGGTTTCTGGACTGTTGGATCAGGTGCTGGATTCGACTATGATATATTGTGATAACTAGAGTTGTGTAAAGCTCTCAGAGAACCTGGTATTCCATGACAGGTCGAAGAACATTGAGATCAAGCATTATTTTCTACGTGATAAATTCCATAAGGGAGAAGTAGTTCTTAAGTATATCTCCACTGATGAGCAGATAACAAATATTTTGGTAAAGCCTCTATCCAAGATGAAAAGTTTGCGTACTTAAGGGACAAGATGGGACTCATGGACATGACTTCCTTATTGGAAAGGGAAGTGATTTCTCCCCATTTTGGGAGGGAGCATTGATATGTTATTGATATATGGACAATCATTTTCCAGTTTGGAAAATGGTCCGGGTTGGGTAGCCACTTTCCAGTCCAGAAAGTGATCCAAGATTTATGATGGAAAGTCATTTTCTAGTTCGGAAAATGGTCAAGAACAGACAATCATGGTCCGAGAAATTTCTGATGTACCATAGACAATGATTCCCCTTGTGGTTAGTGTGGGGGAATGGTCTAGGATAGTCATTCTCCTTGGCAGTCACTCTGAGAAGTGGTCAAGCATAATGGTCCGCTTCTTTGGGAAGTCATTCTTTCAAAGTTCACAATTGTGAGAAGTTTCGAAGAATGGATCAATGTAGGAGGTTGGTGAAGGATAATCATTTATGTAGGAAATGGTCCAAACAATCATTCCCTAAGGAAGACTCATTCTCTCTAGGTTGCATTGTGAATCGTGCCAGAAGAATGGCCCAGTTAGGTTGAATGGTCCAGGTTCAACAATCATGGACAATCATTCCCTAGGGTAGACTTATTCTCTCTAGGTTTCACTATGAATCGTGTTAGAAGAATGGACCAATTAGGTTGAATGGTCCAGGTTCAACAATCGGGGACAATCATTCCCTAGGTCAGACTCATTCTCTCCAGGTGGCACTGTGAATCGTACCAGAAGAATGGGCCAGTTAGGTTGAATGGTACAGGTTCAGAAATCAGGGTCAATTATTCTTCTATATTTGAGAATAATAGTCTAGACATCCCATGGATGATTTTTAACTTTCCGAGGGAAGATGCTCTTCCATATCTCACAGATGTGAGTGGAAGAGTGGCCCAGATGATTCAGTTTGTATCATGACATTGTTGATATAATATGATATGATTGTTGTGGAGACTGTATGTCTTTGGAAAGTAGCTGTATGCTATTGTGGTGGATGTGATCCACTAGTAGTGACTATGTGTCACTAGTTAGTAGCCGTGTTCTACTACGAGTGGTTGTGTACCACTAGTAGTTGTATACTACTATGAATAGACATAGTTGTGTTCTATTGGATGGAATTGTTTTGATTTCCATAGAGACTATCTAGTTGGATAGTGATGATGGTGCTCATGATTTGATCATGAGATAGCCTGTGTGGTTATGATGATGCTACTGGTTGAATGATTTGTTTGTGCTCAAGAACATTTCCTTTAATACCTCCCTAGCTAGGAGGGAGTGTTGATATTACAATAGCTGCGAGAGGTATTAACATCTACGTGTAACCTTTGACGAGTCTAGAATATTCCGGGAAGCAAGAGAAACCCTAGAAGGTAAGGAAATAACCTTATAAGATAAGTCAAATCAAGATAATAATTTATATTAAATTATTATCCTCTAGAAGTAGAAGTCGACCCAGTTAGGTCACTTGGAGGACTATAAATAAGAGGGTGCTAGAGCTCATTTGACACACTCACTCTCACAACTACACAAGGAAAAGTGGTGCCCATGACGGGAGGAGAGTTGCAACTGCTGTAGTGGTGATTTGGTCTCTGGTTATGGTTTGGACTTTCTGCTTGGTACACTAGATTTGGAGAGAGGTATGCTACATTGGTTGGCTATTGGTTCCAGGGTTTGCTTCCATAATTTTTTTGTCTTTCAAGGTTAAGGTGTTCGGGGGTGGCCTTTTTGCCTATGGTTGGGAGACAATATTGCTATATTGTCTACGATGAAATGAGCACACCTATTATTCTAACACTAGGCACTGCTGGTGTCGCCCACACTATATTTGCCTCTTGAGTTTCACATGTTTTTTGTTGTATACCAAATTGACTAAGTGTTAAAGAATGTTAACAAATGTCTAAGTATACAACTGATTTGCATAGATTAAGGATGTGACTCATCCATAGCCTATAACATAGTATGGGTATGCTCTAGGTGAAGAGGCGTAGTTCGGGTGAAGTATCCTTGGTTGAGCCAAGTTGCCAAGGGAGAATTGCCACGGTGCCACAAATCCACGAGATTCCAAGGTTGGACTAGGGCATAACTCGTGGGGGCATGAAATATGGTATAAAAGTAGTTTCAAAATGAAGATTTTTGCAGAGACACAATGCACAATATGACATGATTCACACAATCAGAGAGTGGGATGACCTAGATTGGTGTGACTCCTTGGAAAGAGGTGGATGAAGTCATGCGATGGAAGAAGGTTGCAGATGACTCAAGGTAGGTCGATTCAAGTATCCTACTGTGACTCGAGGTAGAAGATACTTGGTTTGTGCAACGAACTAGGATCTGCAGGGACTTGCAATGAAGCACCTTGGAACCAAGTGGTGGACCAAGGGGTGCTCCCACATAGTCTACAAAATTTGAGTACAATAGATGTATGTTGTATTGTGATTCTGTTTGTCTTTTTCACTTAACAAATAAAGAGTGGAAAGGCTCGATGTTCAATAAGTTGTGAAGGGTTGGTGCATTGGGTGGAAAGCTTAGCATCCAAGACCATCAGTTGTGTTTTGTGGATCTGGTTATCAATGGAAGAACAATACAAACTATGGTTGACTTAGGTACCTCGCACAACTTTCTAAAGACCGAGGTAGCGAAGGGGCTGGGGATTAGAGTCTCCTCGTATAGATCTGCGGTGAAAGTAGTGAACTCTAAGTTTAAGGAAACAACTGGTGTTTCCTCCTTAGTTCACATTCAACTTGACAAGTGGGAAGGTCAGGATAACTTCACGATGATTCCTATGGATGAATTTGAGGTGATTCTTGGGCAGGAGTTCCTAAGGAGGACACATCCGATCCTCATTCCATGGATGGAAAATATGGTTATACTTGGTGAATATAAGGCTTGGGTTGTGTGCACAACCACAATAAATTTTGGTGGAAAGGTGCAATTTGTGTCTACATTGAGTATGAAGAGAGAAACAAGATAGAATGGATCACAGATTTATGTGGGAATTGTTGGAGAAGCTCAAGAGGATGGAGTGGGGATGCCTTTTCCACCTGAGCTCATTGACTTGTTGGGTGATTGTATGGACATAATTTCGAATAAGTTGTTGAAAGTGCTCCCACTGCGACACACTGTTGACCACCATATAGAGATAGATTCTGGTTTGTAGCCACTGACAAGAGCTCCCTACCAATTGTCTAGGATTGAGTTGGAAGAGTTGAAGAGATACTTGAAATAATTAATTAATGCTAGCTTCATTCATCCGTCTAGGTCCCCATATGGAACCCTAGTTCTCTTTTAGAAGAAGAAGGACACTTTAGAGTTGAGGATGTGTTTGGACTATCGAGCATTGAATAAACAAATTGTGAAGAACCAATACTTGTTGCCTTTAGCTATTGATTGCTTTGACAAGTTGGCCAAGGCCAAGGAATTTTCAAAGCTTGAATTATGACATGGGTATTATCATGTGTGAATTGTAGAAGGATATGAGGTGAAGACAACCATGGTGACAAGGTATGGGAGTTATGAGTTCCTAGTGATGCCTTTTGAGTTGTACAATTCCCCTGCAGCCTTCTGCACATTGATGAATGACGTGTTGCCGTCTTTTTTGGACAAGTTCAATGTGGTGTATTTGGATGACATCGTAGTGTACAATGAAAGTATGGAGGAGAGAAAGAAACATTTGGCACATGTCTATGAGGCATTGCGATGGAACCAATTTTTCTTGAAGAAATCCAACTGTGTTGTTGGGAAGACTAAGATATCGTTCTTGGGGCATTAGATTGGTCAAGGATGCATTTGCATGAACCCTATGAAGGTTAAGGCAATCAAAGATTGAAAAGAGTCATGGACAGTTCATGACATAAGAGTCTTCCTTGGACTAACCAACTACTATCACAAGTTCATAGAGGGCTACTCCAATATTGTTGCACCACTGGCTGCATTATTGAAAAAGGAGAAAGAATGGAATTAAACAAAGAGGAGAAATTTTGTGTTTGAAGAGATTAAACACATGATTGTCACTTCTCCCATGTTGAAGCTGCCAAACTTTGAGAAATCGTTGGAAGTGCAGATGGACACATCAGACTTTTCCATTGGAGTGATTTTAACGTAAGAGGGACATCCAATTACCTTTGAGAGAAGAAAGCTCCAATATCATGAATGAATATACGTCGTTTATGAGAAGGAGATGATTGCAATGGTACATTATTTGCAGACTTGGAGACAATACTTGATGGGAAATATGTTTATCGCGAAGAAAGATAATGTTGCGACAAGTTAATTTGCAACATAGCTGAAGTTGTCACCCAAGTAGTCAAGGTGGCAAGACTTCCTCTTAGACTTTCACATGAACATTCAGTATAGGCTAGGGGGTTAAACACTATCGTGGATTCCTTGAGTAGAAAGACACAACTTACTATTCTAGAGGAGGAGGATTAGTTGCCTACATAAGGGGGTAGTCAAATTCATGTCTTGGAAGAGTTGCACGAAAGAATCAAGGAAGGGTTAGAGCATGATCACACAATGAAGAACATCATGAATTAGGTGAAGGATGGAAAAACACAAAATTTTTGGCTATGCGATGGACTGTTGTACTTTGGGGAGTGAATTTGTGTCCCAAAGTGGTCCAACATCAGGAGGGAACTTGTGAAGGAACATCACGATTCTCCCTGGGCTGGCCACCTAGGACAACAGAGAACGATGGTGTTGTTGGAGTGAGGATACTTTTGGGAGAGTATGAAGTATGATGTGGAGGAGTACGTTCACACTTGCCTTATATGTCAGCAAGATAAGACAAACAACAGAATGAGAGAAAGGCTATTGCAACCTTTACCAATTCTAAAGAGATCATGGACGAGTGTGTCGATGGACTTAATCACATAGCTTCCAATGGTGCAAGGATACAACAAGTTTTGGACATGGTAGATTGATTCTCCAAGTATGTTGTGTTTGTTGCAACGAAGAAGCCTTGCAACGCTAAAGAAGTCGCGAAGTTGTTTTTCAAGCACATAATGAAGTATCAGGGTCTTCCTTTGAACATTGTGTCTGATAGGAATGCAAGGTTCACGAGTAAATTTTGGACAACATTGTTCAAGATCATGGGGACAAATTTGTTAAAGAGTTCATCCTACCATCCACAGATAGATGGGAAGATCGAATTAATTAATGCACTTCTGGAGTACTACTTATGACATTATGTACAGGTGGATCAGATAAATTGGCCAAACTTGTTGGACGCTGACTGGTTCAACTACAATCTATAGAATATTTTGGTGATGGGATATAGTCCATTTGAGTTGATGAACATACAACAACTCACAAATCCTCATTTTGTGACCCAAGGCTATTATGGGATGAATCCATTAGCTGTGGGTTTCATGAAGAGTTGGCAAGATCAGTTGGAAATAGCTCACACACACTTAACTAATGCAACATACATAATGAAGCAATGGATAAATCATAGCAAGCATGATGCAAAATTCCAAGTAGGAGAATTGGTCTTACTCAAGTTAAGCTAAGTTGAGTTGAGCCATCTAGAGCACCAACCATGGTTGTAGATAATCTAGAGTTGGAGGTAGATAAGATTTTGGCACATCGCATCTTGGGATGGGGTACCATAGAGTTCAAGTGCATGATTACTTCATCCGTTGGAAGGAAAAACCCGATGAAGAGAACAATTGGGAGAGATATGAGTCCTTGTGGAAATATGAGGACATGATTCAGGAGTTTGACAGATGTCTCTATGGATTGCAAGTGGTATGAAAGCTTCCAGGATGACAACAAGTTTAGTGGGGGAGGATGTAAGGCCTTTTGGGACACCCACCGAGTGCATGCGCTCCTTGGGAAGATTTGGCGACAGAATAGTTGAAGAGCACAAGGGGGAAGTGAACGGTTGGGAAATAAATTTTATTAAGGGCATGGGAAGGAGCACCTTGGGGCACAATGGTGATGTGGGAGCCCAAGGGGGCACACACCCTTCTTCCCTTGTGACATATGATAGATACTTGGGTTTCATTTGGGCAAAGGCAAGGATACTTGGGAGCACACCCAAGTAGTGGACCTGTCTTCCCTTGGAAGAATGGGTGCACCAGAGAGGTTGGATGACCCCATTGACACACTCACATAGAGTCACAACGATCAACACAAGGAAGGGAATGAGGTAAATGGTGCACGTTGGTCCAAGATATGTGACGATTGATGGGAGAATGGGCTTGTTTTGGCACACTAGGTCCATGGAGGGGTGCAGTGATTGATTGAGTGTGACGATTCACGAAGGGGCGTGACACACCCAAAAGGCACGGTGTCTCTCACAAGTGACCATTGGATTCCTTACAAGAGAAAGGGTGCACAAACAAATGATCACATTAAGAAAGAAGTGAAGGCAAGGGACATGGAACTCCGAGGTTAGGTGCACAAGTGGGGTGTAACTCAGGTTGAGGCAAGGAGGAATGACAAGGGGAAGTATTGGTGTGACAGAACCACAAGTCTGGTCAATTTTAATGTATAAGACAAGGTCATGAGAATCTTCCCATCTATGTAACTTGGACAATAACATCCTCTTTGTAAATATTTGTTTTTGTTTTGCAATATAAATAAACGAAGTTGGGTATTAGGCTCTATTGGTGATGCTCACACTATATTTGTCTCTTGTGTTTCACATGTTTTCTGTTGTATTCCAAATTGACTAAGTGTTAAAGAATGTTAACAAAGGTCTAAGTATACAACTAAGTTGCATAGAGTAAGGATGCGACTTGTTTGTAGCCTAGAACAAAGTATGGGTATGCTCTAGGTGAAGAGGCATAGTCTAAGTGAAGTATCCTTGATTGAGCCAAGCTTCCAAGTGAGAACCGTCGCGGTGCTACGCATCCACGAGATGCCAAGGTTGGACTTGGGCATGATTCTTTGGGGCGTGACACAAATGATTTCACATAGTTAATTACATTGGATTTTATTTGAACTGTTATTTAAAAATAATTTTAACAATCATTCTTCTTTATTTTAATGAACTATTTCCTATTAAATCTAATTTATAGTTTTGATTTATATTATTATTATTGTTACAACATAGTAACACTATGTTATACTATATAGAAAATCATATGAATATTTTTCATATTTTTAGTAAAACATAATATAATTATTTATGCTATGGTAGTAATTATTTATATTATTAAAATTAGATAATGATAATAAAAAAAAAAAGAAAAAAGAAGAAGTAATTATTTATCATTTTTTTCTTCGTATTAATATATCACAGATAATATTTAAATATATTATAAATAATATATAAATATATCCCTCTTAGTTACTAACATTAAGCACATTAATAATATTAGTGCGTTCGTATAAGTGATAGACCTATATTTAATACATTAATATTTGTTTCCTCGAGAGTATGCATGTTTTCACAATTCTTCATAATGTTGTATTAGAGTTCTGGATATAAACTATGTATGGAGTTTTTGAAGTGTCCAATGTTTTGAGTGGACACTCCACCTATCATCGGGGATTGTTGAAGCAATGAGGATTGAAAAGAGTGCTAAGGAGAGGACTATAAATGATAAAATTTATCTCATATCCAAAATTCTCATTGAAACAAATATCAAAACCGTCTTCAAGCCCTTCAAAACCCTAAAATAGTCTTTCAGATCTACCAAGGATAAATCTAACCCAATGCTTGACCAAGGAGTTTGCCAAATTCCTTGCTCCTGTGATAGATCATACATTGGCTAAATTGCCAGATCCTTCAAAGCCTGTCTCAAAGAGCACATAGTTGACACAACCCAAAATCACATCTCTAAATCAACTATTGCTGAACATTCTTCTAAATATAAACACTTTATATTTTTTGATCAAACCAAAATTCTGTCCTCAACCCCTATTACCCATCTTGTTTTATCTGCGAAGCTTTGGAGATTGAAAAACATCAAAACAATTTTAACCGCAATGATGGATACAAACTCAGGAAATCGTGGAAGTCCATCATTCATTGCCCTAGGCATCAAACCTAGATTGTTTCTCCTTCCTTTCCCTTTCCCTTTCCCTCTCCTCCTCTCCTCTACTATTTTCAATTCCCTTGATCCTCTTATTTTAAATCTCCCTCTTCTTCAATTCTCTAATCTTAAATATATGTAGTTTTTTTTTTTCATGAATCTAAAGCCCCCCCCTTTTTTTATTCTCTAATTGAATCCTTGGCTAATTATACTATAATTATCCTTGAACCTTTGATTATATTTTAATTAACTCTACTTAATATTGATCATTTCTTAATTTCGTCATAAGTATATCAACCTTTAATTATTCAATTGTTTGACCTTGAAACTTTGATTATTTTTAATTAATTATAAGTATTATTGATCCTTATCCTTGTCATTAATATCTTAACCTTTAATTGTTCGATTATTATTTCAAGAGTCATTACTTAACCTATTATACTATTAGTATTATTATTTGGATCTTTTCATCATTATTGCCCACTCACCTTATAATTAATTTATACTTTTACTTTTTAATTATTTATCTTGTTATACCTTAATTATTTTCCCCAACATTCACATCAATTTTAGTTTTTATAGTCCTTTCCTCAGTTCTATTTTCAATCCTCATTGTTTCAACAATCCTTGATGATGGGTGGAGAATCCACTCGAAACTTTGGACATTTCAAAAACTCCATACATAGTTTATATCCAAAAATCTAATACAACATTTTTTTCTTTTTATAATATACTTTAAATATACCCCTATCAACATATTAATATTAATGTTAATGTTAATGTAACTATTGCTAATTATAATAATTGTACATAGTTAATTACAAATTCCTAATACAATTTATATTTTATTTACAATTTATATTTTATTTTACAATGATTAATGTGGATGATTTCACATAATTAATTAATTTGGATTTTAATTGAACTATTATTTTAAAATAATTTTAACAAATCATATAATTTATATTTATATTTTATTTTACAATGATTAATGTGAATGATTTCACATGGTTAATTACATTGGATTTTATTTAAATTATTAATTTTAAAATATTTTTATTTTATT
>ML840766.1:0-41515 GCA_009831015.1 Picea engelmannii | reverse complement strand
TTACATTTAATCTATTTTATTTGTGTCATTGCGATTATTAATTGTACCAAAAGCATTGAGGTGTCCTAAAGCCTAGGTTAGAAGATGTTTGCTACTTCATGTGTGTTTGTATAATGTTCTCACCTAGATTAAAAAACAAAATACTCACACAAGCATAGATACATAGTAACTTAGATTTATTAAGCACTAATAAGCTCACACCTTTAGTTTTTACCACTCTTGATGCTTAGTAAATCTAGAGATGAGATGAATCTAGTATAATTTATTTCTTTCATTCTTGTGTGTGTGTGTGTGTGTATATATATATAACAGATATTCAATAATGTAACATAAATGTATCAGAGATGCAACCATAAACACAGATACATAGTAATACATGATTTCTATTAATGAAAGAAATGTACGGAGACTAAAAAAATACAGAGAGAAAGACTCGCTAGAATGGTGGTAGCTTATCTCTGAGAAGAGATGTGACGGCTACTTGCATTCGCAAGAATATCATTACAATGAGGCTACGAAGCCATTTTTAAAATAAAAAGGAATGCCCAAAACCCTAGACATCCAAAAACCTAACCCTAGGAGATGAAGCGTCGAAAGTCGCGTGGGCCCCGTTTGGGTAAGTTAGTACATCAACTTCCCGGGGTCATAACTTTTGCATACGATCTCCGTTTTAGTCATATGATAGACTGTTGGAAAGGTATCGCTGAGGAAATTCATTTTGGGGGCTCAATCATGCCTTTGGATATTATTGAGAATATCTATCCCGAAAAACCTTCATTTAAGCCCTCAAAATGGCCCCAGAAGTTAAAACTGCTGAAAATAGTAAATTGCCAAAATTGCCAGAAAACTGTTTTGAGCTAGTTGGAAAAGGTGGGTGGCCACCAATATCCACCTGGATCAGTCCTACCTCCTTAGGAAGTAATGGTCTCCATTGCGTTGAGTGCCCAGGGGAGAGGAAAAAGCATTTGCTGAATCTTAATCTTGGTGAGCTGCTTGCCTTGCTGGAGACGTCGCGCTGCTCGGTTTGTGGAAGGCTATCACAAGAATGTGGCTGGAAGGGTTGGACCTTTTTAACTAGTCTCAATACATGAGATTCTTTTGTGCAGAAGGAATCTTTACACTTTTCTACAATCTTGTCGACCTTCTTCTGTTGGATAGAAGGTGCTTGAGCTAAGGCTGTAGTGGTTGCAGTATCCTTTTGTTCACCTTTTGAACAGATTGTGAAGAAGCTGAATTTTGTAGTATGAGATACTACCTTGCGAAATTTTTTAGGTGGGACAATAATCAGAACTACCCCTGGTATTCTATAGAGATGAATCCCTAAAGAAATAATGACACTACGGGGTCGAGACTCATAAACAACATGGCGCTTCCACATATATGGTTGGCCCAAGAGAACATCACAGACATCCAATGGGGCAACATCACATAATACCTCATCCTTGAAGGGATGGATGTCGTATGACAATCGACATTGATGGCTGACACAAAGATCTCATCCTTGGTGAAGCCACCCGATGTTGTATGGCTACGGGTGTGGTGTTGTCGACAATCCCAACTATTTGACGAGCTCTGCTAAGATGAGGTTCTTCTGGCTTCTGCTATCAACAATAAAATGCAGCGGGGTCCCCTTAACCCACTTCTTTGATTTAAAAAGGTGCTCCCCCTCTTCAGGATCTGTTGGTTCTTCTGGTTGAATTGTTGTGGTCACAACAATAGCAGTGGGGTCTGCGTCGATGATCTGTCTTTTACCAGTATTTTCAGAATTAGATTCTGAATCAGGGTTCGGCTCCTTGTATTTGATCTCAGACACCAATGATTGTTTTGAGCGACATTCATCGGTGTTGTGCCAGGGGATTTTGTAGAAATTGCACCAATTTCCAGTGTCCTTCTTTGTTTTCCCGTGACCCTTCTTTTCCTGTGGCTTGGACTGATTTTTGGGAGACTATTTGTTAGTGCCGTCTTTGTCATACTTTGGTTGTTGCATATTTCCAGACCTGAACTCCCATTTGTTTTACTGCTTAAACTTCTACTTGATTTAAACAACATATCGATAAGCAACATCAATGATGAGATGTCCAAAAAATCCATTTCAGTTTGGATGTATCTGTGTATAGCTCCATGGTATTTCATAACCAAATTTCATTTAGAGTCTTTGATACCCAACTTGGTGCACAAGGTATGGAAGATATTGGTGAAATCTAGAACTTCTTGGCCCCTCTCTTTTCGTAGTGTGGTCCATCTCATGTATTGGTCCTCATAGTTTCCAACAGGGTAATATTGTTCCTTTACTGCATCCACAAAAAAATCCCAAGTGGGCTCGACCCCATATATTCCAGACTCCTCTGTAGAAATTTTCTCCCAGTAAGTTTCCCACCAATGTTTGACATGAGGGAGAGGTTTAAGGAGTGCGGAGGTGATATTTTATTTGTCGGAAAAATTATGAACAAAGAAATAACCTTCTAATAGATTTAACCATTTGTCTAGGGCATCCGCATCTATCTGACCTTCAACTATGGGAATATCAAAATTAACCTGTACCTTGAAAGGAGAGGTGCTGCCAAAGTGGTTGTTTGATGAAGATGCGCCTGTTGCTATCGACATGCGTTGAAGGATGTGGGAAAAATTCTCCATGATTTCATTCCCTCTGTCACATGAGAGATTTCTCAAGCAACTGATTTATAGGATCATCTGCTCGTCGTTTTTCTTTTCTTCCACCATGGAGGGTTTCTTGGGCATGTGAGAGCGATTGTATTCAAGAGAGAAAAGTTCAAGATCCAACTTTCTATACTTGGACCTCGTCGGGGACATGCACTGAAAAACGATCAAGAGCAGCCTACTCTGATACCACTAATCCAAATTATTTTCGGCATGAAATGAGAGTGGAGATATAATAAAGAAATGCATAGATATAATGAAAATATTCAATAACGTAACAAAAATATATCAGAGATGAAAAAATAAACACAGATATACAATAATACACGATTTCTATTAATGAAAGAAATGTACAGAGACTGAAAAAATACAGAGTGAAAGACTCGCTAGAATGGTGGCAACTTATCTCTGAAAAGAGATGTGACAGTTACTCACATTTGCAAGAATATCATTACAACGAGGCTCTGAAGGCATTTTTACAATAAAGAGGCATGCCAAAAAACATAGACATCCAAAAACCTAACCCTAGGAGATGAAGCGCCAAAAGTCATGTGGGCCCCGTTTGGGTAAGTTAGTACATCAACTTCCTGGGGTCGTAACTTTTGCATATGATCTCCGTTTTAGGCTTATGATAGCCCATTAGAAAGGTATTGTCGAGGAGATTAATTTTTTAGGCTAAATAATTCATTTGGATATAATTTAGAATCTCGATCCCGAAAAACCTTCAATTAGGCCCTCAAAATGGCCCCGAAAGTTAAAACTGCTAAAAATAGTAAATTACCAAAATTGTTAGAAAACCATTTTGAGACAGTTGGAAAAGGTGGGTGGCCACCGATATCCACCTGGATCAATCCTCCCTCCTTAGGAAACAATGGTCTCCATTGCGTCAAGTTCCCAAGGGAGAGGAAAAAATGTTTTTCCAATCTGAATCTTGGTGAGATGCTTGCCTTACTGGAGACGTCGCGCTGCTCGGTTTGTGAAAGGCTATAACGAGTATGTGGCTGAAAGGGTTGTACCTTTTTAACCAGTCTGGATACATGAGATTATTTTGTGCAGATGGAATCTTTACACTTTGCTACAATCTTGTCGACTTGCTTCTGTTGGATAGAAGGTGCTTGGGCCTAGGCTGTAGTGGTTGCAGTATCCTTTTGTTCACCTTTTGAATAAATTGTGAAGAATCTGAATTTTGTAGTATGAGATACTACCTTACGACACTTTTTAAGTGGGACTGTAGTCATAACTACCTCTGGTATTCTGTAGATATGACCCCCTAGAGAAATAATGACACTGTGGGGTCAAGACTCATAAGCAACATGGCGTTTCCACATATATGGTTGGCCCAAGAGAACATCACAGACATCCAGTGGGGAAACATCACATAATACCTCATACTTGAAGGGATAGATGTCGTATGATAATCAACACTGTTGGCTGACACAAAGATCTCATCCTTGGAAAAGCCACCCAATGTTGTTTGGCCGCGGGTGTGGTGTTGTCGACAATCCCAACTGTTTGACGACTTCTGCTGAGATGAGGTTCTTCTAGCTTCCGCTATCAACAATAAAATGCAGCGGGGTCCCCTTCACCCACATCTGTGAACGAAAAGGCGCTCCCTCTCTTCAGTATATGTTGGTTCTTCTAGTTTAATTTCTATGATCGCGAAAATAGCAGTGGGGTATGCGTCGATTATCTGTCTTTTATCGGTATTTTCAGAATCAGATTCTGAATCAGGGTTCGGCTCCTTGTCTTTGATATTGTCCTCCAATGAATGTTTTGAGAGACATTCATTGGTGTTGTGCCATGGGATTTTGTGGAAATAACACCATTTTTTGATGTCCTTCTTTGTCTTCCCGTGACCCTTCTTTTCCTGTGGCTTGGACTGGTTTTCGAGA
This sequence comes from Picea engelmannii, assembly GCA_009831015.1. Taxonomy (NCBI): domain Eukaryota; kingdom Viridiplantae; phylum Streptophyta; class Pinopsida; order Pinales; family Pinaceae; genus Picea; species Picea engelmannii. Next base: position 36,965 of record ML840766.1, on the reverse strand, counting down.
GACTGTTTGTTAGGACCGTCTTTGTCACACTTTGGTTGTTGCAGATTTGCAGACTTGAACTCCTATTTGTTTTGGTGCTTAAATTTCTACTCGATTTTAACAACATATTGATAAGCAGCACCGAGTTATGAGATGTCCAGAAAATCCATTACAGTTTGGATGTATCTGTGTATAGCCCCACGGTATTTCAGAACCAAATGTCGTTCAGAGTCTTTGATACCCAGCTTGGTGCACAATGTATGGAAGGTATTGGTGAACTCCGGAACTACTTGGCCCCTCTCTTTCCATAGTGTGGTCCATCTCATATACTGGTCCTCATAGTTGCCAACATGGTAATACTGTTCCTTTACCACATCTACAAAAAAATCCCAAGTGGGCTCGACCCCATATATTCCAGACTCCTCTGTGGAACTTTTCTCCCAGTAAGTTTCCCACCAATGTTTGACATGGGGGAGAGATTTAAGGAGTGCGAAGGTGATCTTTTCTTGTCGGGAAAATTATGAACAAAGAAATAACCTTCTAACAAATTTAACCATTTGTCTAGGGCATCCACATCTATCTAATTTTCAAATACGGGATATAAAAATTACCCTATACCTTGAAAGGATAGGTTCTTCCAAAGTTGTTGTTTGATGAAGATGCACCTGTTGCTATCAACAGGCGTTGAAGGATGTGGGAAAAATTCTCCATCATTTCATTCCTCTATCGCATGAGAGCTTGCTCAAGCAACTGATTTATAGGATTGTTTGCTCTGTCGTTTTTCTTTTCTTCTGCCATGGAGGTTTTAATGGGTGTGGGGGATCGATTGTCTTCAAGAGATAAAATATTGAGACCCAACTTGCTATGCTTAGACCTCGTCGGGAACATGCACTGAAAAATGATCAAGAGCAACCTGCTCTGATACCACTGATCCAGATTATTTTTGGCACAAAATGAGAGCAGAGATATAATAAAGAAATGCACAGAGATATCGTAGATATCCAATAATGTAACAGAAATGTATCAGAGATGCAACCATAAACACAGATATACAGTAATACAAGATTTCTATTAATGAAATAAATGTACAGAGACTGAAAAAATACAGAGTGAAAGACTCGCTAGAATGGTGGTAGCTTATCTTTGAGAAGAGATGTGATGGCTACTCGCATTCACAAGAATATCATTACAATGAGGCTCTAAAGGAATTTTTATAATAAAAAGGAATGCCAAAAATCCTATACATCCAAAAACCTAACCGTAAGAGATGAAGTGCCAAAAATCATGTGGGCCCCGTTTGGGTAAGTTAGTACATCAACTTCCTGGGGTCGTAACTTTTGCATACGATCTTCGTTTTAGGCATATGATAGCCCGTTGGAAAGGTATCACCAAGGATATTCATTTTGTATGATAAAATATGTCTTTGATAATAATAGAGAATCTCGATCCCAAAAAACCTTCATTTAGGCCCTCAAAATGGCCCCGGAAGTTAAAACTGCTAAAACAGTAAATTGCCAAAATTGCCAGAAAACTATTTTGAGCCAGTTGGAAAAGGTGGGTGGCCACTGATATCCACCTAGACCAATCCTCCCTCCTTAGGAAGAAATGGTATCCATTGCGTTGAGTGCCCATGGGAGAGGAAAAAACATTTGCTAAATCTGAATCTTGGTGAGATGCTTGCCTTGCTGGAGACATCACGTTGCTCAGTTTATGGAAGGCTATCACGAGCATGTGGCTGGAAGGGTTGGAACTTTTTAACTAGTCTAGATACATGATATTATTTTGTGTAGAAGGAATATTTACACTTTGCTACAATCTTGTCGACCTGCTTCTGTTGGATAAAAGGTGCTTCAGTCGAGGCTGTAGTGGTTGCAGTATCCTTTTGTTCACCTTTTGAACAGATTGTGAAGAAGATGAATTTTGTAGTATCATATACTACCTTGCGACACTTTTTAGGTGGAACAGTAGCCAGAACTACTGCTGGTATTCTATAGAGATGAACCCCCAAAGAAATAATGACACTGCGGGGTCGAGACTCATAAACAACATGGTGCTTCCACATATATGGTTGGCCCAAGAGAACATCACAGACATCCATTGGGGAAACATCACATAATACCTCATCCTTGATGGTCTGGATGACGTATGAAAATCGACATTGCTGGCTGACACAAAGATCTCGTCCTTGGCGAAGCCACTCGATGTTGTATGGCTGTGGGTGTGGTGTTGTTGACAATCCCAACTGTTTGACGACCTCTGCTAAGATGAGGTTCTTTTGGCTTACGATATCAACAATAAAATGTAGTGGGGTCCCATTCACCCACATCTATGAATGAAAAAGATGCTCCCCCTCTTCAGGATCTGTTGGTTCTTCTGGTTGAATTGTTGTGGTCACGACAATAGCAGTGGGGTCTGCGTCGATGATATGTCTTTTACCAGTATTTTCAGAATCAGATTCAGAATCAGGGTTTGGCTCCTTGTCTTTGATATTGGCCACCAATGACTATCTTGAGCAACATTCATCGGTGTTGTGCTAGGGGATTTTGTGGAAATCACACCATTTTCTGGTGTCCTTTGTCTTTCCATGAACCTTCTTTTCCTGTGGCTTGGATTGGTTTTCGGGAGACTATTTATTAGGGCCATCTTTCTCATACTTTGGTTGTTGCTAATTTGCAGACCTAAACTCCCATTTGTTCTGGTGCTTAAATTTTTTCTCAATTTTAACAACATATTGATAAGCAACACCGAGTGGTGAGATGTCCAGAAAATCCATTTCAGTTTGGATGTATCTGTGTAGAGCCCCACGTTATTTCAGAACCAAATGTTGTTCAAAGTATTTTATACCTAGTTTGGTGTGCAAGGTATGTAAGGTATTGGTGAACTTTAGAACTGCTTGGCCCTTCTCTTGTCGCAGTGTGGTCCATCTCATGTATTGGTCCTCATAATTGCCAATAGGGTAATACCGTTCCTTTACCGCATCCACAAAAAAATCCCAAGTGGGCTCGACCCCACATATTCCAAACTCCTCTGTGGAACTTTTCTCCTAGTATGTTTCCCACCAATGTTTGACATGGGGGAGATCTTTAAGGAGTGAAAAGGTGATCTTTTATCTCTCGGAAAAATTAGGAATAGAGAAATAACCTTCTAACAGATTTAACCATTTGTCTAGGGCATCCACATCTATATGACCTTCAAATACGAGAATATAAAAATTAACCTGTACATTGAAAGGAGAGGTTCTTCCAAAGTGGATATTTGATGAATATGTGTTTGTTGCTATCGAAAGGTGTTGAAGGATGTGGGAAAAATTCTCCATCATTTCGTCCCTCTGTCACGTGAGAGCTTGCTCAAGCAACAGATTTATAGGATCGTCTGCTCCGTCGTTTTTATTTTCTTTTTCCATGGAGGGTTTCTTGGGCGTGTGAGAGTGATTTTATTCAAGAGAGACAAGCTCGAGACCCAACATTCTATACTTGGACCTCGTCAGGAAAATGCAATGAAAAATGATCAAGAGCATCCTGCTCTGATACCACTGATCATGATTATTTTCGGCACGAAATGAGAGCAGAGATATAATAAAGAAATGCAAAGAGATATCACATATATTCAATAATGTAATAGAAATGTATCAGAGATGCAACCATAAACACAGATATACAGTAATACATAATTTCTATTAATGAAATAAATGTACAGAGACTGAAAAAATACAGAGTGAAAGACTCGCTAGAATAGTGACAACTTATCTATGAGAAGAGATGTGACGACTACTCGCATTTGCAAGAATATCATTACAATGAGGCTCTGAAGGCCTTTTTACAATAAACAGGAATTCCAAAAACCATAGACATCCAAAAACCTAACCCTAGGAGATGAAGCACCAAAAGTCACGTGGGCCCCGTTTGGGTAAGTTAGTACATCAACTTCTCGAGGTCGTAGCTTTTGCATACGAGCTCCGTTTTAGGCGTATGATAGCCCGTTGGAAAGGTACCATCGAGGAGATTCATTTTGGGGGCTCAATCATTCCTTTGTAAATTAATGAGAATATCGATCCCCCAAAAAAATCATTTAGGCCCTCAAAATAGCCCCGAAAGTTAAAATTGCTAAAAATAGTAAATTGCCAAAATTGTTAGAAAACTATTTTGAGCCAGTTGGAAAAGGTGGGTGGCCATTGATATCCACCTGAATATATCCTCCTTCCTTAGAAATTAATGGTCTCCATTGCGTTGTGTTCCCAAGGGAGAAGAAAAAGCGTTTGTGGAATTCGAATCTTGGTGAGCTGCTTGCCTTGCTGGAGACATCGCGCTGCTCAGTTTGTGGAAGGCTATCATGAGCATGTGGCTGGAAGGGTTGGACCTTTTTAACCAGTTTAGATACATGAGATTATTTTGTGCAGAAGGTATCTTTACACTTTGCTACAATCTTGTTGACCTGCTTCTGTTGGATAGAAGGTGATTGGGTCGAGGTTGTAGTGGTTGTAGTATCCTTTTGTTCACCTTTTGAACAGATTGTGAAGAAGCTGGTTTTTGTAGTATGAGATACTACCCTACGACACTTTTTAGGTGGGACAGTAGTCGAAACTACCTCTGGTATTTTGTAGAGATGACCCCCCAAATAAATAATGACACTGCGGGGTTGAGACTCATTAACAACATGGCCCTTCCACATATATGGTTGGCCCAAGAGAACATCACATACATCCAGTGGGGAAACATCACATAATAACTCATCCTTGAAGGGATGGATGCCGTATGACAATCGACATCACTGGCTGACACGAAGATCACGTCCTTGGCGAAGCCACCCGATGTTGTATGGCTGCGGGTGTGGTGTTTTTGACAATCCCAATTGTTTGATGACCTCTGCTGAGATGAGGTTCATCTGGCTTCCACTATCAACAATTAAATGCAACAGGGTCCCCTTCACCCACATACATGAATGAAAAAGGCGCTCCCCCTCTTCAGGATCTGTTGGTTCTTCTAGTTTAATTGTTGCGGTTGGGAAAATAACAGTGGTGTCTACGTCGATGATGTGTCTTTTACCAGTATTTTCAGAATCAGATTCTGAATCAGGGTTCAGATCCTTGTCTTTGATCTCGGACACAAATGACATTTTTGAGCGACATTCATCGGTGTTGTGCTAGGGGATTTTGTGGAAATCACACCATTTTTTGGTGTCCTTCTTTGTCTTCCCGTGACCCTTCTTTTCCTGTGGCTTGGACTGGTTTTCAAGAGATTGTTTGTTAGGGCCGTGTTTGTCATACTTTGGTTGTTGTGGATTTGCAGACCCGAACTCTCATTTTTTCTAGTGCTTAAATTTCTGCTTGATTTTAAGAGCATATCGATAAGCAACACTGAGTGATGAGATGTCCAGAAAATCCATTTCAGTTTGGATGTATATGCTTAGAGCTCCACGATATTTCAGAATGAAATGTCATTCAAAGTCTTTGATACCCAGCTTGGTGTGCAAGGTATGGAAGGTATTGGTGAACTCCAGAACTTCTTCGCCCCTCTCTGGGCACAGTGTGGTACATCTCATGTACTGGTCCTTATAGTTGCCAATAGGGTAATACTGTTCCTTTACCGCATCCACAAAAAAATACCAAGTGGGCTCGACCCCATATATTTCAGACTCTTCTGTGGAACTTTGCTCCTAGTAAGTTTCCCACCAATGTTTGACATGGGGGAAAGTTTTAAGGAGTGCGAAGGTGATCTTTTATCTGTCAGAAAAATTATGGACAAAGAAATAACCTTCTAATAGATTTAACCATTTGTCTAGGGCATCCACATCTATCTAACCTTCAAATACGAGAATATCAAAATTAACTTGTACCTTAAAAGGAGAGGTTCTTCCAAAGTGGATGTTTTATGAAGATGCACCTATTGCTATCGATAGACGTTGAAGGATGTGGGAAAAATTCTCCATCATTTCGTCCCTCTGTCGCATGAGTGCTTGCTCAAGCAACCGATTTATAGAATCGTGTGCTCCGTCGTTTTTCTTTTATTCTGCCATGGAGGGTTTATTGGGAGTGCGAGAGTGATTGTTTTCAAGAGAGACAATATAGAGATCCAATTTTCTATACTCGGACCTCGTCGGGGACATGCACTGAAAAACGATCAAGAGCAGCCTGCTCTGATACCATTGATCCAAATTATTCTCAACACGAAATTAGAGAAGAGATATAATAAATAAATGCACAAAGATATCGCAGATATTCAATAATGTAATAGAAATGTATTAGAGATGCAACCATAAACACATATATACAATAATACATGATTTCTATTAATGAAAGAAATGTACAGAGACTGAAAAAATACAGAGTGAAAGACTCGCTAGAATGGTGGCAGCTTATCTCTGAGAAGAGATGTGTCGGCTACTCGCATTCGCATGAATATCATTACAATGAGGCTCTGAAGGTATTTTTACAATAAATAGGAATGCCAAAAACCCTAGACATCCAGAAACCTAACCCAAGGAGATGAAGCGCCAAAAGTCACGTGGGCCCCGTTTGGGTAAGTTAGTACATAAACTTCCCGGGGTCGTAACATTTGCATATGATCTCTATTTTAGGCGTATGATAGCCCGTTGGAAAGGTATCATCGAGGAGATTCATTTTGGAGGATCAATCATGCATTTTGTTATCATTGAGAAGATTGATCCCAAAAAACCTTCATTTAGGCCCTCAAAATGGCCCCAGAAATTAAAACTGCTAAAAATAATAAATTTCCAAAATTGCCAGAAAACTGTTTTGAGCCAGTTGGAAAAGGTGGGTGGCCACCGATATCCACATGGATCAATCCTACCTCATTAGGAAATAATGGTCTCCATTGCGTTGAGTGCCCAGGGGAGAGGAAAAAGCGTTTTCTGAATCTGAATCTTGATGAGCTGCTCGGTTTGTGGAAGGCTATCATGAGAATGTGGCTGGAAGGGTTGGACCTTTTTAGTCAGTCTGGATACATGATATTATTTTGTGCAGAAGGAATCTTTACACTTTGCTACAATTTTTTCAACCTGCTTCTATTGGATAGAAGGTGCTTGGGCCGAGGCTGTAGTGGTTGCAATATCCTTTTGTTCACCTTTTGAACATATTGTGAAGAAGCTGAATTTTGTAGTATGAGATACTACCTTGCGACACTTTTTAGGTGGGACAGTAGTCAAAACTACCTCTGGTATTCTATAGAGATGACCCCCCAGAGAAATAATGACACTACGGGGTCAAGACTCATTAAAAACATGGCCCTTCCACATATATGGTTGGCCCAAGTGAACATCAATAACATCTAGTGGGAAAACATCACATAATACCTCATCCTTGAAGGGCTAGATGCTGTATGACAATCGAAACTGCTGGTTGACACGAAGATCTTGTCCTTAGCGAAGCCACCCGATGTTGTATGGTTGTGGGTGTTGTGTTGTCTACAATCTCAACTGTTTGATGACCTTTGCTGAGATGAGGTTCTTCTGGATTTATTTATCATTGAGAAGCTAGATCCCAAAAAACCTTCATTTAGGCCCTCAAAATGGCCCCATAAGTTAAAACTACTAAAAATAGTAAATTGCCAAAATTGCCAGAAAACAGTTTTGAGCGAGTTGGAAAAGGTGGGTGGCCACCGATATCTACCTGGATCAATCCTCCCTCCTTAGGAAACAATGGTCTCCATTGCATTGAGTGCCCAGGGGAGAGGAAAAAGCGTTTGCTGAATCTGAATCTTGGTGAGCTGCTTGCCTTCCTAGAGACGTCGTGTTGCTCATTTTATGGAAGGCTATCACGAGCATGTGGCTAGAAGGGTTGTAAATTTTTAATCAGTCTGGATACATGAGATTCTTTTGCGCAGAAGGAATATTTACACTTTGCTACAATCTTGTCGACCTGCTTCTGTTGGATAGAAGGTGCTTGGGCCGAGGCTGTAGTGGTTGCAGTATCCTTTTGTTCAACTTTTGAACAGATTGTGAAGAAGATGAATTTTGTAGTATGAGATACTACCTTGTGACACTTTTTAGGTGGGCCAATAGTCGGAACTACCTTTGGTATTCTGTAGAGATGAACCCCTAGAGAAATAGTGACATCGAGGGGTCGAGACTCATAAACAACATGGCGCTTCCACATATATGGTTGGTCCAAGAGAACATCACAGACACCCAGTGGGGAAACATCACATAATACCTCATCCTTGAAGGGATGGATGCCGTATGAAAATTGACACTGCTGGTTGACATAAATATCTCATCGTTGGTGAAGCCACCCAATGTTTTATGACTATGGGTGTGGCGTTGTCGAAAATCCCAACTGTTTGACGACCTCTGCATAGATGAGGTTCTTCTGGCTTCCACTATCAACAATAAAATGCAGTGGGGTCCCCTTCACCCACATCTGTGAATGAACAAGGCACTCCCCCTCTTCAGGATCTGTTGGTTCTTCTAGTTGAATTGTTGCAGTCGGGAAAATAGCAGTGGGGTTTGCGTCGATGATCTCTCTTTTACAAGTATTTTCAGAATCAGATTTCGACTTAGGGTTTGGCTCCTTGTCTTTGATCTCGACCACCAATGACTGTTTTGAGCGACATTCATTGGTGTTGTGCCAAGGGATTTTGTGGAAATCACACTATTTTTCGGTGTCCTTCTTTGTCTTCCCGTGACCCTTCTTTTCCTGTGGATTGGATTGGTTTTCGGGAGACTATTTGTTAGGGCCGTCTTTGTCATACTTTGGTTGTTGCAGATTTTCAGACGTGAACTTTTCTCAACCCCATATATTCCATACTCCTCTGTGGAACTTTTCTCATAGTAAGTTTCCCACCAATGTTTGACATGGGGGAGAGATTTAAGGAGTGCAAAGGTGATATTTTCTCCGTTGGAAAAATTATGAATAAAGAATTAACCTTCTAATAGATTTAACTATTTTTCTAGGGCATCCACATCTATCTAACCTTCAAATATGAGAATGTCAAAATTAATCTGCACCTTGAAAGGAGAGGTTCTTCCAATGTGGTTGTTTGATGAAGATGCGCCTGTTGTTATTGGTAGGCATTGAAGGATGTGGGAAAAATTCTTCATCATTTCATCCCTCTTTCGTGTGAGAGCTTGCTCAAGCAACAGATTTATAGGATTGTCTGCTTCGTCATTTTTCTTTTCTTCTTCCATGGAGTGTTTCTTGGGCATGCGAGAGCGATTGTATTCAAGAGATACAAGATCGATACCCAACTTTTTATACTCGGACCTCGTCGGGGACATGCACTAAAAAATGAGCAAGAGCAGCCTGCTCTGATACCACTGATCCAGATTATTTTCGACGCGAAATGATAGCGGAGATATAATAAAGAAATGCATAGAGATATCGAAGATATTCAATAATGTAACATAAATTTATTAGATATGCAACCATAAACACATATATACAATAATACATTATTTCTATTAATGAAAAAAATGTATAGAGACTAAAAAAATACAGAGTGAAAGACTCGTTAGAATGGTGGCAGCTTATCTCTAAGAAGAGATGTGACGACTACTCACATTCGCAAGAATATCATTACAATGAGGCTCCGAAGGAACTTTTACAATAAAAAGGAATGCCCAAAACCCTAGACATCCAAAAACCTAACCCTAGGAGATGAAGCGTCAAAAGTGATGTGGGCCCCATTTGGGTAAGTTAGTACATCAACTTCCCGAGGTCGTAACTTTTGCATACGATCTTTGTTTTAGGCGTATGATAGCCCATTGGAAAGGTATCGTCAAGGAGATTAATTTTTGGGGCTCAATAATTACTTTGATAATCATTGAGAAACTTGATCCCAAAAAACCTTCATTTAGGCCTTCAAAATGGCCCCGAAAGTTAAAACTACTAAAAATAGTAAATTGCCAAAATTGCCAGAAAACTGTTTTGAGCTAGTTGGAAAAGGTGGGTGGTCACCGATATCCACCTGGATCAATCCTCCCTCCTTAGGGAGCAATGATATCCATTTCATTGAGTTCCCAGGGGAGAGGAAAAAAGGTTTGCTGAATTTGAATCTTGGTGAGTTGCTTTCCTTGCTGGAGACGTCGTGCTGCTCTTTTTGTGGAAGATTATCACAAGCATGTGGCTGGAAGGTTTGGACCTTTTTAACCAGTCTGGATACATGAGATTATTTTGTGCAGAAGGAATATTTACACTTTTATACAATATTTTCAACCTGCTTCTGTTGGATAGAAGGTGCTTGGGCCGAGGCTATAGTGGTTGCAGTATCCTTTTGTTCACCTTTTGAATAGATTGTGAAGAAGCTGAATTTTGTAGTATGAGATACTACATTGCGACACTTTCTAGGTGCGACAGTAGTCAGAACTACCTCTGATATTTTGTAGAGATGACCCCCTAGAGAAATAATGACTCTGCGGGGTCGAGACTCATAAATGACATGGCACTTCCACAGATATGGTTGGCCCAAGAGAACATCACAAACATCCAGTGGGGCAACATCAAATAATACCTCATCCTTGAAGGTTTGGATGCCGTATGACAATCAAAATTGCTGGATGACACGAAGATCTCATCCTTGGCAAAGCCACCCAATGTTGTATGGCTACAGGTGTGGTGTTGTCGACAATCCCAACTATTTGATGACCTCTGTTGAGATGAGGTTCTTCTGGCTTCCGCTATCAACAATAAAATGTAGTGGGGTCCCCTTCATCCACATCTGTGAATGAAAAAGGTGCTCCCCCTCTTCAGGATCTGTTGGTTCTTCTGGTTGAATTGCTGCGGTTGTGACAATAGCAGTGGGGTCTGCATCGATGATCTATCTTTTACCAGTGTTTTTAGAATCAGATTCTAAATCAGGGTTTGAGTCCTTGTCTTTGATCTCGAACACCATTGACTATTTTGAGTGTCCTTATTTGTCTTCTCGTGACCCTTCTTTTCCTATGGCTTGGACTGGTTTTTGGGAGACTTTTTGTTAGGGCTGTCTTTGTCATACTTTGGTTGTTGTGGATTTGCAGACCCAAAATCCCGTTTGTTCTGGTGCTTAAATTTATATCTAGTTGATTGTTTTTTTGGCAATGATAAAAAATTTCGAAGGTTTCTCTTTATGCAGATATTCTTGCAGATGTATTTACAGGTCTGTTGGCCCTTGAATATGTTAGGACTGAAACAAAAACCTAGAGAGGATGTCAATCCTACTGTGTTTTTATAGATGTGGTACTTCTCTTTAAGTTTTTCTTGGGGCATGTATAGTTCAAATGTGGGACTTAGAGAATTTCCATCGTAATGACTTAAAGCAATACAAAACGATAGAAAATGTTATTTTTTTGTTTTTTGAAATAAAGGTTCCTGGAAAATAGGACCAGGAACTACACACATTAAACATTTAAACTAAATAAAAACAATTTCCTGACATGAAACATAGTTGAAGATAAAAATTTATGAGCACATAAAAACAAAAAAAGATGACTGACATGCATAAATAGAACTAATTTTGCATTCAGAAAACAGGGTTACAAGGCACCGTTGAGATTGTTCCCGAAGTAGTTTTCTTTGAAATTTATCAAAAAATAATAATGTCTGTTACATATTCCTCGAAATTTAAATGCGTTTGTCATATAGACTGGGATTGGGGCTCCTGCAGACCATAAAATAAATAAGTACAAGAAATAGGACTGTAGAAAGAAGAAGTGGGCGACGATAGAGAGCAAGACCTGAAAAGAAGAAATTGGAAGTTATTAGTCTTTGGTTAGACATTTCTATTTAAAGAGGTGGAATAAATGGATAGATAAATAAAGCAGGATGTGATCTGTATAGACTTACTATGATGGTATCTATCTCCCCCTTTTCTATTTGCTTGCTGATGCCTTTTTATTACTCCCGTTGACCGCTACTGGAATCGTGCCAACCGCTTGTTGCCCTTCGTCGGTGAGCTTGTCGATTGCCCTTTGGAGCCATTATTCAATGTAGCTTCTCATGGGGGCCATGATGATCTCATCCCATATTTTTATGTTGAAAAGCTCATTTTCTAATTCCCTTAGAGCGATAGAAAGACTACGTAAAGCCTAATCAATTTCTTCATTTTGTACCGAATAGTCCACTAGCCAGTTGTCCAGGTCATCTTCACCATATTGAAGGATGCCGTAAAAATTTTCTAAAGAAAACCCATTAAAAATATAAACTTGTTCATCGATGGCTTGCTTGGTTAAGGAAAAGGAGTTAAGGATTTAGTTGGCGTCTTGGACCTCGTTGGTACTTTCGGCTAAGTCTATTTCGGTCAGCTTTCTCAATAATTATTCTTTCTTTGATATGGCTTGTTCACATGATTGGAAAATGAGATGCAGGTTCTTAACTTTCTCCTTACAACATACATTTAATTGTTTGATCCGGTTTGGGGAGGGGATATATTCTTGTATTCTTCTCATATCTGTAATGTTGCTGACATGGATGCCAAAAGGGATCACCATCTCTAGATAGAAACATTCTTCATTTTTAAAATCCGCCTGCAAATGTTCGTGCAAAGCATGTGCCCTCATTCCAAGGAAATATATACTTTTTGATGTTTCCCAGGCTTGAGCAATTAGATCCATTCTTTTCTTTATATTCTTCTCCACATAGCCTCTACACAATGTGAGGAGGCTAGAGGATCTTTTTAACTTGGATGCAGGGGTGGCAGACACGATTATTACTAAAGGACTAGCAAGCAATGGGATAGGAATCAAAGCTTCCTCCAATTCCTTGATTCAGTCCTTCAGTCTGGCATTCTTTGCCTCAATGCCTCCAATGGAATCATCAAGAGCATCTCTGGTTGCTCAATGAAGTCGGGAGATTTGGGACGACTACATGTTCCTAAGGTTAATCTCTAAATGAGATTTCCCTTTCTTATTTCTTACATCTCTCTTTTCAATAATTAAATTTTTAGATTCACTGTAAAAAAAAATGCTCTAGAATACGAAGGATTCATATTTGTAAAAAATATTAGTCTCAACTATTTCCATTTGGGGATTATGGTGGATTGCGTCCCCGGGATGATCAACGTTGCAGAATACATTATCTAGATTAGTCTCAAGTTCCATGTCTTCACTTTTAGTTTCGGGCTCTTCCGCTTGCCCTACAAAGTTTTTTGTCTTCTTCCTCACGGGAAGCTTGTGAGAACTATCAATTTTAATGCGAGGAGGGTTCTTATCTCCTCCTCCATTTGAATAATTTTGGGTTGCTTTCTTATTGGGGTGGGCCTTTGGAGTGATGCTCCAGGATGTCGTACTCTTGGGAGTGGTAGCAGAGGATTGGACACTCTTCTCACCGGGGCCTTTTCCCTGTTGTTTGTACAATTCAATGGTGCTTTGCAATGTCTCTAGGTCGCCAGCATCAGGAGCAGGAGTGTTTTCATCATTGTCTCTGCCTTCTTTCAGGCGTGTATGGATAAAATAATTGCTGAAGCCAACTGCTAGTAAATGTTTTACAAAAATCTCATTAGGGTCGAACCCTCTTAGCCTTTCAACATATTTTAGGTTCAAGTTGTTGAAATGGCCTGCGAATTCGTCAATCTTGTTGATGTTCCTGAACACGAAGTCTCTGATTTTCCAATGCAGAGGAATGAACTGATTTTTTCTCTTCTCATGGAAAAAATGCAACCAATAGTTGTATTTCATTTCTATTTTTGTATCAAACATTCTATCTGTAATGTGACATGGAAGGAAAGAAGGATTTTACTTGGAGCCAAAAATCATTATTACACTGTAATTCTCCATTTGTTCAAGTGTCCCCTTCCTATCCAAAAACTTGGTTTCTTGTTCAGACATCCGGGGAGCATCCTTTCCTAACAATAAATATTTGAAAATTGAGACAAAGTCATTAAAAACCTCATAAAAACAATGGGAGGCCTTGTGCCTCCAGAAGGCCTGGTACCAGAAGGTTACTGGGTCAAATTGACAATTTACCTTCTTGGACACACACATTTTTGGAAACAGACAACAATGCGCTATCGCGAAAACCAAGTAGGATGACATATAAAATTTCTTCTCCTCTTTGAATTGTGACAATTGAGAACAAATTTCAATGGAAATTAGCTTCCCCCAATAAAAAATGGCTTGTTCCTTGACTATGAAATACAAAATATAAAGAATCATGCAGGAAATGCTTGCTGTGGATTCCTGTCCCGTTAGTCTTGTAAACAACCAAGCAATTTCCTGGAATGGATTTCTAAATGAACTAACCTGCAACCTCATGATATCTTCAGGAAATATCGTCGGGTCTTCCAGGAACTCGGATAAGAGTTCCAACCCACTATCATGATTTTTAAGGAACTGCTTGCAGTCTTCTCGTCTGGAGGTCAATGTTGGCTATGAAAATATTAACATCTTGCGGAAGATCTGAGGTGATAAAGAAACAAGAGAGTGGTCTCGTAGTGGAATAATTCTTTGGCTTGAAATATGTCTATGGGCGCACCAAGAGACCACCTGCTTATAGTCAAAAACTTCAGGGACACAACCTGCAGGAGCAATTCCAAAGGTCCAAATTACTTCATTCGTGGTGGAAGGGGATGAGTAGTAAGAGTATGCCCTAGACCACTGGAAGTTCTGGTCCTCATGACCGAAGAGGTTCACTATATCTCCACATAACTGCTATCGAGTTGTTTCCATAAGTTTATGAGAACGTTTGTTTTCTCTAGACAATGTTTGAAATGAACAGTTGGAAGGGATAATATAACCCTTCGCAAATATTGGTCCAATGCATGTTAATGGAAGATCTCCTCGAGCCTTTCTCCCATTAATTCTAATCTCTATGGTTGCTACATGATGAGATGTTAGCATTAAAGCTTAGTAATTGCATACTTAGAAGTGCGAAGGTGGTGGGTATGATGAAAAATAATTAAGGATTGGAGATTTCGTGAACCCGCCAACCCGCCAACCCGCAAAAGACATTCCATGATGTTTGAAATGAACACTTGGAAGCGATAATATAACCCTCCAAAAATATTGGATTAATGTGTATTAATGGGAGATCTCCTCGAGCCTTTCGCTCATTAAATACAACCTTTACGGTTCCTGCATGATGAGATGTTAGCATTAAAGCTTACTAATTTCATATTTAGAAAGAAGAGTGAAGGTGGTGGGGACGAGGAAGAGAAATTAAGGAATGGCTAAGTATGGAAAGCGGTCGACTGGGCTTCAAAGAGGTGAGGGCCCAACAATCAAATTGTATGTCTTGGAAGTTTTGATTGCAAAACGCATAACATGGAAGAGGGCATGATGGGGCAACCCAATGGTCAATTTGTATATCACAGAACTCTGGGTGCTATTTGTAGGTCGCTGAACAATGGAATCACAATCTTGAGCCCACTTGTTCGGGAACTCGCAATCGAAAAAGTAGCTAAGTATGGAATAGGGAAACAATGGGTTAGACTTATTTTCGCTAATATATTGAAATTTGTAATAGCTATCCTATTACATGTCAAGATATTTTCTGCCAGTTTTTGGACAATTTGTGTAGGAATAGTCAGTGTGACTGTCTCCTCGAGCCTTTTTCTCATTAATGACAATATGTACGGTTGCTGCATGATGAGATGTTAGCATTAAAACTTAGTTATTGCATACTTGGAAAGAAATACGAAGGTGGTGGGCATAGGAAACAACGATTAGGAATTGGAAATTTCGTGAACCCGCCGAGCCGATGATATGTGAAAGAGATTCCAAGAAATGGCCAAGTATGGAAAGCAGTCAGACATGCTTCAAAATAGGGTGACAAGGGTTCCCTAGGAGACGTGAGACCTCGACGGTAAAATTGTATGTCTCGAAAATTTTGAGTGCAAAATGTGTAACACATAAGAGGGGATGATGTGGGAGTTCAACAGTCAATTTGTATATCGTAGAAGTCCAGGTGCTGTTTGTAGGTCATAGAACAATGGAAGTGCAATCTAGAGCCCGCCTGCTCGGGAATCCACGATAAAAAAAGTGGCTAAGTATGGAATGGGGAAGCGGTCGGTCAGAGTTGTGATATAAAAGCATGAGTGGAAATATGAACCCATGAGTCTTCCAACCAACATAGTTAGACATTTTTAGAAAAATGACTAAGTAACCAAAAAGAGAAAGTAGAGGGGAAAAATAAAGGGGAATTTGGTTAAGTATAGAAGAGGGAAAAGAAGGGGATAAAAGAGTGTGGGAAAATAGAAAAGCAGAGGGAATTTTTTGTAAGCGGTAATTGGTCTCAAACAAGCCCCATCATTGCAAAATCATCATTTTCTAGTCCAATATTTTATCCACATACTCGTTTTCTATTGTGCTTGTATCATTAAAAAGGGTGTGAGAAAATGAAAATATAAACTACACGAGACCCTGACCATCAAATTGTATGTCTCATAACTTTTGAGTGCAAAATGTGTAACATGAAAGAGGGGATGATGTGGGATTCCGGTAGTCAATTTGTATATCGCGGAAGTTCAGGTGCTATTTGTAGGTCACGAAACAATGGAAGTCCAACCTAGAGCCCGCCTGCCCAGGAATCTGTGATCGAAAAGGTGTCTAAGTATGGAATGGGGAAGCAGTTGATTGGAGTCATGATATAAAAGAATGAGTGGAAATGTGAACTCGTGAGTTCGCCAACCCACACAGTTAGAATTTTTCAGAAAAACAACTAAGTAATAAGAAAGAGAAAGTAGAGGGGAAAAAGAAAGGGGAATTCGGTTAAGTATAGAAGAGGGAAAAGAAGGGGATAAAAGAGAGTGGGAAAATAGAAAATCAGAGGGAAATTTTTGTAAGCAGGAATTGGTCTCAAACAAGCCCCATTGTTGCAAAATCATCATTTTCTAGTCCAATATTTTATCCACATACTCGTTTTCTATTGTGCTTTTATCATTAAAAAGGGTGTGAGAAATTGAAAATATAAACTATAACTTGATTTTTGGATATAACTATGTATATTTGATTTACAGGCGTTATTGATGTTTGGATTTTGTATATCACAGTGGTTTAGGATAAATTTTCATTCTTACTGTGATAAGGCCTTAAAAAAAGTAGAATATGTAACAAGTTTTTCCAATTCAATTCTCACACAAAAAAACAATTCTTTGATCCCATAATATTCATCTTTGTTGATTCAATAATAGGGAGGTCGATTTTGTAGATTGTGTTATTGGTCATTTCAGGCGATTGGGGTGCGTTAACCAATGATTTGTTGAAGATTTTTTTTATTGCAACTTGTGGGAGTAATTGTGTTTTTGATACATTGTTTAATGCCTTGAAATATTATTTTAAGTATTAAAATCCTTGATGAGTTGTTAGCATTAAAGCTTAATCATTGCATATCTAGAAATAAACTTATTGTGTTGTCAACTTGATCGTAAGTATAACAACGACGAACTTGAATTTTAATATTGTGGTTGATTTTAGAGCCCCATTTGACTTCATCTAGCATATATCATTTTTTTTTTCAAAATATTTGCGAAGAAGAAATTTGGTAATTTCATTAATAAAGTAAAAGTGCTCAAATAGAGGCTAGGGGATGGACAACCAATAAAATGTTTCCTTTTGGAGTGAAGTAATCAAGGAAGAGAGAGGGAAATAAGATATCGTTTGCTCAACAAGGTTGATATGAGAACGAAACTTCTTGGGCGAGACCCCAACTTCCGCATCGTGAATTAGTGTTATTATGTTCTATCTACATTACGAATGGAATTGAATGTTGGTTTGATCAATATAAATGTCATAAAATTGTTCAATGCTCCATATTTGATCAAATTATTTGAGTCGATACAATATTTAAGAATTACGAGACTATTGAACCATGAAAACGAGAAGAGGTGTTAAATCCAACAAAGAAGCACCAACCAAGATTCCAAGGCAATTTTTTAATAGCAAATCTATAAAAAAATAATGGGTAATATATATTTATCCATAGACATTGGACCAAGTTCTTTTCACTAAAGCATTGAACATATTTTTCATAAATACAGGTAGAGGAGTTACAAAAAATAAACAAAAATGCATACAATTATGTTTTGTTCATCTAGTGTGACAACATACATGAGGCATCGACAAGCTCTTGAACATGCATACAAAACTGATTATTATGCTTTTTTAGGAACTCCTTGCAATATTCTCCTCTAAAGGTCAATGTTGGCTGCGGCAATTTCAACATCTTGGGGAAGACCCGAGGTGACAAAGAAACAAGAGAGTGGTTCCACAGTGGAATACTTCTTTGGCTTGAAATAGGTCTCTCAGCGCACCAAGAGACCACCTCCTTACAGTCAAAGACTTTAGGGACATAGCCTGCACGAGAAATTCAAGAGGTCCAAATTACTTCATTTTGGGAAGAAGGGGACCAAGAGACCACCTCCTTACATGAAAAGACTTCAGGGACACATGCTGTATGAGCAATTCCAGAGGTCCAAATTACTTCGTTCTAGGCGGAAGGGGATGAGTAGTAGGAATATGCCTTGCACCACTAGGAGTTATGGTCCTCACCCCCTTAGATGTTAATTGTATCTCCAGAGAACATGAGAGTGGTCCCACAATTGAATAATTCTTTGGCTTGAAATATATCTCTCAACACACCAAGAGACCATTTCCTTACAGTCAAATACTTCAGGGACATAGCCGACACTAGGGATAAATCCAAACCCAATCCAAATACCTACAAATGGAAGGAAAGGATACATCTCTGAAGGAAAGGACCTCCATCTAAGTAGAGAGACTCAAACTCTCGAGCTTCAAGGTGACTATTGAGTTCAATGCTAGTTTCTTTTCTGGAACCCCTTTCTTTGGTCTTGTTAGGGATGGCATCACCGAGCTGGGAAGTGCTCCCCATTATGGTGGATTTAAATTTGGGCACAGGAGTGGAAACAACGTCTTCATTGCCATCATCCATCGCCATATCGTCGTCCATCAGATCATCTTCTTCCATCTCAAAATTGACCGCATCAACCTCTGTGTCGGCCAACAATGCAGGGGGGGTTGTCTGAGCAAGGGGGGTTTCCTTGGAATTCTTTGGTTTGAAATATATCTCTCGTCACACCAAGGGACCATCTCCTTACTTGCTTCTATGAGGAAGGAGATGAGTAGTAAGAATATGCCCTGGATCACTGGAAGTTCTGGTCATCATGCCCGAAGGTTTTTATTGTATCTAGAAAGAAATGTTGTCAAGATACTGCCATAAGTTGACGAGAACGTTTGTTTGCTCCATATGATGTTTGAAATGAACACTTGGAAGGGATACTATAACCATCCACAAATATTGGTTTAATGCGTATCAATGGGAGATCTGCTCGAGCCTTTCACTGATTAATGACAATTTCTACGATTTCTGCATAATGAGTTGTTACCATTAAATATTACTAATTTCATACTTAGAAAAATGTATGAACTTGGCAAGGATGACTAAGAGTGATTAAGGATTGGAGATTTTGTGAAGCCTCCAACTAGACAATATTGGTTTAATTCATATTAATGGCAGATATCCTCCAACCTTTCAGACATTAATGACAATCTTAACGATTCCTGCATGATGAGATATTAGCATTAAATCTTAATAATCGCATATCTATAAATAAGTGCGAAGGTGTCGGGGATGGAGAAGAGCGATTAAGCATTGGAAATTTCGTGAACCCGCCAACCAGACCACCCATGAAAGATATTCCAAGAAATGGCCAAGTATGGAAAGCGATTGGTCGGGCTTCAAAACAAGGTCACAAGTTATACTCAGGAGATGTGAGGGCCCGATGGTCAAATTGTATGTCTCCAAACTTTTGACTGCAAAATGTGTAACACAGAACACAACATGATGACAAACTTCAGAGGTCAATTTGTATATCGTGGAACTCCGGGTGATGTTTTTGGGTCACAGAACAATGGAAGCGCAATGTTGAGCAAGCCTACCCGGGGACCGATGATGGAAAAAGTGGCCAAGTATGGAATGGGGAAGCGGTCGGTCGAACTCGTGATATAAGAGCATGAGACATATTTGGAAAAATGACTAAGTAACTAGAAAGGGAAAGTAGAGGATAAAAAGAAAGGGTAGTTTGGTTGTCAAATTGTATATCAGGGAAGTCTGAGTGTTGTTTGCAGGGGGAAGAACAATGGAAGCACAATGTTGAGCCCGCCTAACCGTGAACCCGCGATCGAAAAAGCTTCTGAGTATGGAACGAGGAAGCGGCCGATCATACTCATGATATAAAATCATTAGTGGAAATCTGAACACGTGAATTCACCAAATCGTGCGCTTAGACATTTTTTGAAAAATGACTAAGCAACCAGAAAGGGAAAGTACAGGGGAAAAAGAAAGGGGAGGGAAATTTTAGGAAGTGGGAATGGGTCTTAAAAAAGCCCCATTGATGGTATTAACAATAACTATGAAGTGCATTAGACAAGTGATCAGGTCTTCAATCAAGGAATAGAGAAAGTGAGTAATGTTTATACTATCCAGGATGTGTTTTCATAAGAGAAGTATCGAAAAACTACAGAAAAAACAATTTTGGGATGTTCAAGTAAAATTATTGTATTGTCAACTTCATCGTAAGTATAACAACGACGAATTTGAATTTGAATTTTCTGTGGTTGATATCATAGTTCCATTGGACTGCACATACTGGCTGTCAGGCCTGTTTAAGGGCCTCGCTCTATGTAAACATCTAAGCTGTTAGGTATATTCAAGTACCTCAAAAAGAGTGTCAATGCTAAAAAATTTCGGTATGTAAACATTTCAATAAAAATAGAAATAATAAAACAATTAAAAAAGAGCATTGATGCTCAAAACTTTCGATATGTAAACATTTCAATAAAAATAAAAAAATTAAAAAAGAGCCTCGATGCTCAAAACTTTGGATATCTAAACATTTAAAACATTGGGAATAGAGAAGCTGACAATAAGATTTTGAATCTATTATCCAATGAGATGATGACATATAAGGTTTTTTTATTATATAAAAAATAGTGTTTTTAGTTCTCTAGTTCGAACAATAGAGATGATGGGAAAATTTATAGTCAAAGGACATATTAATATGAAGTCAATGAATTATAGATCGCTATAGTCCCTCTACGCCTTTTGTACATGTTTTATCTTAACCAAAAGAAAGCGAAGATTGTAATTGCACATGTAGTTTTCCAATTCTTTTGTTATGTCACTATTTTGTAGCATGTCAACAGTTAAGTCTCCTAGAATGATAATGGTTTCGTTTAGATGTAAATGGTGTAATGAATTTGAAAAAACATTCATTATGTTATCAATGTTGCACGCGAAGCGACATAGAGATTGAATATTTCAATTTTCAATCCATGGAAAACTACTCTTGCTAGCACCATCTCAACATATTTTTCCTCTACAAGAACATTTTGCAAACACATGTAGGTATGGTTCATAGTTTGGAGAAAAAATTGGAGCAAAATTTAAGAGAAGGAGGGAAAGATATGCCAACCTCTATGGAAATTCTGCAACACATGAGTGATGAATAAATACCTAAACATTCTTATTTGCAAACTATAAATAGTAAACAGTAAAGAACAAATACAAATGAAACTATGGTATCCAAACTTACTCATCAATGATGAACGACAGAATAGCAGGTCCAATTGCGAGTGCAGGAATTCAACCCTGCAAAGTACAAGAAGAGGTCCTAGAACTACCCAGGATTTGCATTCCAGGTCCTAGAACTTTTTTCTTTATAAATTACTGAAATATGTCATCGACAAAGATGGATAATGCTTGGAAATGGTGTGAAATTTTGTTGGAACTTAGCTACCATTGTACCACACCTATCCCTTATACACCTACCTGCAATTTTCTTCTACAAGAACATCCTGCAAAGGAAACAAGCTTGATGTCATCTTTTTCATGTGAAAGACACAGATTCGATTCCCATACGGGATAGGTAGGTACTCATTCTCGGGCAAGATGGGAATATCATTGAGGGAAAGGTGCGAAGGCTAAATAATTCCTTATTCAATTGAGGCACTAGATTTCCACTTCGTCACATACGAGAAAGGACTGAGATTTGTAATGCTAGAAAAAATGATAGCCAAAGTTGTGTAGACGAAATTGACATGCACATGGTGCAAAGCCTGGGGAAAAATCGGAGGAAAATTTAAGAGCAAGAGAAAAAGATATGCCAACCTCTATGGAAATTCTGCAGTATAAGAATGATGAATAAATACTTAAACATTCTTACTTGCAAACTGAAAAAAACAAACAGTAAACAACGGATACAAATGAAACTATGGTATTGAAACTTACTCGTCAATGATGAATGACAGAGTCAAAGGCCCAATTGTGGGTGCATGACTTGAACCCTGCAAATTGCAAAAAACAACTCCAACTCTCGGTGCAGGACCCCAACCTTACAAATTCGAAGCAAACAAAAACAAGCAGCAAGCAACAAATCAGTGAGAAAGCACAAACAGGTCCAACTGTAGGTGCAAGACCTCAACCCTTTAAAATTGAACCAAACAACAAGAATCAACAACCAACAAACCAGTGAACAAGAAGCAACCAATGAACTAGTAAACAATATATGTATCTTCAATGATGAATAAATTTCATTCCAAGCACAAAAGAAATATGAAACATATGATGACCATACGAGTGGAAATACTTAAACATTATTACTTGCAAACTGTTAACATTAAACAATAAACAACGAATACGAATGAAACTATGGTATTGAAACTTACTTGTCAATGATGAACGACAAAATCGCAGGTCCAATTGCGGGTGTAGGACTTAAACCGTGGAAAGTGAAAAAACAACTCCAACTGCGGGTGCAAGACTCCAACCTTGCAAAGTTGAAGCAAACAAAAGAAAACAACAAGCACCAAAAAGTCCAATTACAGGTGCAGGACCTCAACCTTGCAAAGTTGAACCAAACAACAACAAGCAACAACCGATGAACCAACGAACAAGAAACAACGAGTGAAACAATAAACAATATATGTGTCTTCAATGATGACTAAATTTCATTCCGAGCATATAAGAAGTATGAAACATATGATGGCTATGCGAGTGGCGGTGGATAACAATATTGTCCAAATTCATTGCAACATTGTATGGAAAAATTCGAGGAAAAATGTACTGTGACAAGCCTATTTAAGTAAACATTTAAGGTTGTCAAGCTTGTTTAAGGGCCTCACGCTATGTAAACAATTAATCTGTCAGGTCTATTCAAGTACCTCAAAAAGAGTGTCAATGCTCAAAACTTTCGGTATGTAAACATTTCAATAAAAATAGAAATAATAAAAAAATAAAAAAAGAGCGTCGATGCTCAAAACTTTCAGTATGTAAACATTTCAATAAAAATAAAAAAATTAAAAAAGAGCATCGATGCTCAAAACTTTGGATATCTAAACATTTGAAACATTGGGAATAACAAAGATGACAATAAGACTTTGAATCTATTCTCCAATGAGATGATGACATATAAGGTTTTTTTTATTATATAAAAAATAATGCTTTTAGTTCTCTAGTTCGAACAATAGAGATGATGGAAAATTTATAGTCAAAGGACATATTAATATGAAGTCAACGAATTATCAATTGCTATAGTCCCTCTACGCCTTCGACAGGGACTAATAACATGTAAACAAGAGCTCCCAACAACTTAGTCTTTGCATTTTAGATTATGAAAATATAAAGTATTGCACTTGCTTATTTAGAAAATACGATTTTAACATTTTTTTTATGATAAATAGGGGTTATAATAAATTGGAACATGGAAATATATTTGTGAATGTTTTTATCCATTTCTATTGTCAAATGCAATAAGATATCTAACAAGTTACATAATTTTATCGAGGTTGAATTTTCGTAAGTGAAGTGTTGAACTCTTAGCAAGTATATTATTGTAATGACTTCGAGCCTTATTTTTGGCTGGACTTGTGCCCTAAAGATTCTATAGTTTACCTTAAATACCATCCTCAAAATGAAAGGAAGTACATGGGAATTTAAGCTCAAACAATTAACTTTATAAAACAACTAATTTTAGGAAATTCTTGCATGACTCTAAAACTGACCAATAACTCAAAGCTAACTAGAGAGACACTATTTGTCAACTCACTTTTTTTATTAGGTGCATAAACTAAGAGATAAATGATAATTACTAATTTATAAATTTCTGTAAAAACACTAAAACCCCAATTTGAGGTCTTATATGAAGGAATTTGGCCCCATAAAAGTGTCGAAACGATGTCCTATTTGAAGGATTAGATTGGCACAATAGTGAACTCTTCGAGATGCAACTCCCTGTAAATTTCATCCCAAACGGATAACCGAGTCAAAATTTATGACCCTTGGAAATCCCTGCATCATTCTCCTTTGGTTGAAAAGAACGTAGCTCCTGCAAGTTACTATATTCAAACTACTGCCACTTAATGAGATCTAGGTTAAACAAGTCCCCCTCTATAATCCATGTATTCTCTGTTGGTGCTATGCCTTCCCACTAGACCAAATATCGATTGTATTGGCCTTGTCGAGTATGAAAGGTCTTCTTATCTAAAATATGTGTAAACTTTTATTTTTTCTTGCTTGTAATGGCCTATTTTCAGTCCACCTCCACCTCACTATCATCACCTAGATCATCCTCATGGAAGATATATAAGTCAGAAACATTAAACATAGGGGAGATATTGAGATCAATTGGTAAATCGACCTTTCCGTTTTCTTGCTCGGAATGACTTGTTTCCAGTCCACCTCTGTCTCACTGTCATCACCTAGATCATCCCCATGGAAGATATATAAGTTAGAAATGTTAAACATAGGGGAAATATAGAGATCAAATGGTAAATCAACCTAATAAGCATTGTCGTTAATTTTTTTGAGAATCTTGCAAGGACCGATTTTCTTATACTTCAATTTGTGGTAGGTTCCTCTAGGAAACCGCTCTTTCTGTGAATAAACCATCACCAAATCACCTTCATTGAATACATGGTATCATCGGTGATCATATTTTATAATTTTTTTTATGTTCATTATTGTCCCGTCATTTTTGTCTCACCTATTTCTGCAACTGTTGAATGTGTTATGCAAATGCTTCCCCATCATCGTCGATCCTATCCCCAAGCGATAGCTGCACCAAATCTAGGACACCCATAGTATTTCTACCGTAAACAAAGTGAAATGGAGATTTACCTATAGATATATTCACTGAACTATTGCAGGCAAATTCTGCTTGAGGTAAAGCCAAATCCCATTGCTTGGGATTCTCTTCAATAATGCTTCATAATAGGTTTCCCAAACTTTGATTTACTACCTCGGTTTGCCCATATTTTTGGGGGTGATAGGAACTGTTGAACTATAATTAGTCCTCATTTTCTTCCATAATATCCTCCAAAAATGACCCAAGAACCAAGTATCTCTATCAGAGGTAATAGTTGTTGGAATCCCATGCAATCTAACAATTTCTGATTTTTTTTTTCCACCCTCGATGCATCACTAGTTTCCTTGAAAGCAATGAAATGACCCATTTTAGAGAACCTATAAATAACCACAAAAATAGAATCATTAAATCGCTGTGTGTTTGGGATCCCCAACAAAAATTCCATGCTTAGATCTGTCCATGGGCATGTGGGCACTGGTAGTGGCATATACAACCCTATGTTCTGTGAGTGTCCTTTATCCATTTGACAAATCCTACACTGTGCCACATACCTGGTATCCTTTTTCATCTTCGACCAATAATACTTATCTTCAATTAAGGCTAACATCTTATCCTTTCCAAAATTTCTCGCCAAACCACTACTGTGAAGTTCTCTGATAATATTTTCTCTCATAGAACCAATTGGAATGCACAATTGTTTTTCTTTGAAGAGGTAGCCATCTTGCATACAATATTCACCCTAAATAAGATCCATGTTTCGAGCGATTGGATTCAACTGTTCCATAATCTGCCAAAATTGTTATCAGATGCATAGAGATCCTTCAATGAAGCAAACACAATTACTTTATTTTCCATGGTTGTCAAAAGAACAGTGTGTTGACTCGAAGCATCTACAACTTGATTCTGTTGTCCTAATTTGTTCTTCAAGACAATGGTGTAGCCTTGTAACAAAGATCCCCATTTTGCATGTCGACAATTCAATTTATTTTGGGTGTTTGCACAGTTTAACACAATATGATCGATGAATTAACACAAACTCCTTTGGCACTAAATAATGCCTCGAATATAGAAATGCTTGCACAATTTCATAAAATCATACATCATATGTGGGGTAGTTCTTTCTTACCTCATTAAAATTTTCACTAAAAACTCAATTGGTCTACCTGCTTGGCTAAGTATATCTCAAATGCCTACATGTGAAGCATCACAATCTGCCTCAAACACTTTATAAAAATATGGTAAGCCTAATATAGGTGCCTCAATTAACTTCTTCTTTAGAAGCTTAAAACTTTCCTCAACTTCATTGGTCCACATGAATGTCTTGCCTTTGGTGCAATCTGTTATGGGTGCTACAATATTGTTAAAATTTTGAATACATTTTTGGTAAAAGGTGGCCATCCCATGAAAACTTCTTACCTTTGTTATTCTCCTGGGACCAGGCCACTCCAAAATTGCTCCGACCTTCTCTGAATCCATCTCGACTCCTTCTGCTGAGATGACAAAACCAAGAAATACCAAACTTTCTTGCAGGAACCTACATTTATTCAAGTTTGCATAAATTTGATGTTTTATAAATGCATCCAGTATAATTTTTAAATTCTGCAAGTGATCTTCTTTGTTGTTATTGAAAACCAGGATGTCATAAAAATAAGCGACAACAGACTTACCGATATAAGGTTGAAGCACAATATTCATCAAACACATGAAAGTACCAGGTGCATTAGACAAATTGATTGGCATCACCATCCATTCATACAGTCTATCCCTGGTCTTGAAGGAAGTTTTCCATTCATCCCCTTCGCAAATTTGGATCTGGTGGTATCCACTTCACAAATCAATTTTAATAAAATATTTAGCTCCGACTAGCACATTCATCATGTCGTCTAAGAACAACATAGGAAATTGATATTTGATGGTAATTTATTGATTTCTCTTCTATCTGTGCACATCCTCCATGTATTATCCTTTTTGGGAGTCAACAATTCTGATACAACACATGGACTCATGCTTTCTCTTACCAAGCCTTTCTTTATAATTTCTATGAATGTTGTGTAGGACTCATCCTATAGGCGACCTGATTAGGTAAAGATGATCCTAGGATTAGATCAATGTGATGCTGGATATCCCTCTTTGGTGGAATACCATTAGGTATTTCATTAGGGATAACATCAACATATTATTCTAGTATCTTTCCCTCTTTGATAGGGATTGATATGTCTTCCCCGACTCCTTTTTTCACTATTAATGTATAGCATAATCCTATTTCATTCTTTTCCTGAACAAGCTCTCTTTCCGACAATATATTCTCAGCTTTCCCCTCATCCTCAAGGGGAGATAAGATGACTTTTGATCCATCCTTCCAAAAGGTGTAGGTATTATTTTCTCCATTATGCATGACTTTTCTTTCATATTTCCAAGGCATTCCCAATAACATATGACATGCATCCATCATAATGACATCACACCAGACTTCATCTTTATAAGTCTTTTCAATGGAAAACTTGATCAAACATATTTTATTAATGGTGACTTCGTTCCCTTTTTTGAACCAAGCAATTCAGTAAGGATGGGGATGTGTTTCACATCGTAATTTCAACTTTTCTACCATCTCTTTGGAAACCATATTCTCAAAACTGCCACTATCAACAATAACTTGACATATCTTTCCCTCGAAAGTGCATCTGGTTCAAAAAATATTTGTCCGAAGCCAAGGGTATTCATTGCTGCTACTTTGCCTTTGCTCTTTTTTGGAAATCACCATTGATCTCCGTATCATGAGATTCTCCCCCATATAGGAAGGGACTTCAGATTCAACTCCTTCTTCATTCTCATCTTGGACCAATTTTAAACTAGGCTATTGTCCTTGTTTCAACTCTTACATGTTATAATTTTGGCATTCAAATGCTTGATGATCCTCTACACCACACCTAAAACACACATAAGGTCATCCTCTGCCACCATCATAACCTCTACCCCTCTAAAAACCTCTTCCTCATGGTTGATTCAGGTTACCTTGTCGAGTATCCTATGATTTCTCATCTCCTTGGGATTATTCGCCTATGCCATAGTCAAAACCACCCTGTGAGGTAGACGATGTACCCCTCCTTGCTCCTCTATTCCTTTGAGAAAATTGTCGGTTTTGTTTTTCCTCAGCATTTAAGGCTAATTGGTATGCCTCTTCCATGCTACGAACCCTATGCATGCTTAGTTCATCTTGAATAGAAAATTTTAAACAATTCACATACCTTGCAACCAATTAATCATCAGTTTCCTGGTGATCCACGTGAATGGACAATTGATAAAAATCATTTGTGAGTTCCTCCATGGTGGACAGGTTTTGCTTCAAGTTCTGAAATCTACGGTAAAGGGTCTGGGCATAGTACAAAAGTGGGAATTTTTCTTGCAATTTTTTTCCATCTTATTCCAGGTCCTAATTTTGTCTTTTTCTTTTTTTGTTCTGTCTTTCTGCACATGATCCCACCAGATCTTGGCATGACCCTTCAACTTCATGCATGCAAAATTCACCTTCTTTTCCTCTGTCATAGGCTTCCATTCAATTTTTTTTTCCATGGCGTTCAACCAATCTATTAACTCCTCTAGTTTAAGACTCCCTACATATTTTGAAACTTCCATTTTAATCCCATCATTTCTCCATTTTAGATCCATGAGCATTATTTCTTCAAAATCCACGCGCTCTAATTATTCTTCTTCATGTCCTTCTTCATGTTATATATGCTGATCTACATCTCCTTAGTATGTCTCCTCATAAGATAATTCTCTTTGTATTATTCTATGACTAGCCAACATGTTTGTAAGATCTTCTACTTGCCTTTGGAGGTTTTTCATATCTCTACGCATCTGAGCAAGACATGCTCTTCCTCTTCCTCTCCCAACCATCTTCCTGCTCTGATACCAGATGATGTAGCCAATAAACTCTGATTCATTTCAAGAGATCTAAAAAACCATACAAATACACGATAATGGAAAATAACTCTATTTTATTCCTTCTCCATCCTAACTATTACAATGGAAGTTCAACCCCTTATAACTCATATTTGAGATTTTAAAAAACAACTAATTTTATAAAAACAACTAACTTTAGAAAAACAAATAATTTTAGGAAATTATTGCATGACTCTAAAATTGATCAATAGCTCAAAGGTAACTAGAGAGACACTATTTGTCAACTCACTTTTATGATTAGGTGCATAAACTCAGAGATAATTGATAATTACTAATTTAAAAATTCCCGTAAAAACATTAAAACCCTAATTTGAGGCCTTATATGAAGGAATTTGGCCCCAGAAAAGTGTCGACAGAATGTACGATTTAAATAATTACATCAACACAACAGTGAACTATTCGAGACACAACTCCTTGTAAAATTTCAGCCCATATGAATAACCGAATCAAAATTTATGACCCTAAAAAATCCCTACATCAATTTGTAACATGATTTATTTATTTATAAAAATGCCATTAAAACCTAATGCTAATTAAAATGAAAGAATACAAAATACAATTAAACATAATATGAATATACGAGAGGTAAGTCAAAAAAACAAGTTACAAAAACAATAAATTTAACTAAAGTGGAATGATAAGTAAATAATATTTAATATAAAAATATTTAAGTTAATTTACATGTCACTTTTTAATACATTGTCATTCAATGCAAATAGATAATCCAATGTGTCATTATTTAAATAATCCAATACATAATAATACATAATTCCAATCGAGGAATTTATGAAAATTTAAATTTAAATAACTCCAACCTTTTTTAGAGGGAAAGAGAAGTAAAATTTTACAATTTAAGTAAAATAAACCATATTATATAATAATATAAGGCAATTAGAAAGGTAACAGTGGAAGGGAAAGACAAGTAAAATTTTACAATTTAAGTAAAATAAACCATATTATATAATATAAGGAAGTTAGAAAGGTAACAATGGAGCAACTTAACTAAAGAAGAAATATTCTATTTTATATTTTTTTATTAATTTATTTTTAATCAAGATATCACATTAATTTCGAAGAGTACCGGGATGACAATTTGTTTTCAAGAATATAGTTTGTTTGGAGGGTCGAACACAATGAGCACATTGAGCTTGGATTATGCAAATACAATAAAACACATACAATTATTTAAGAAACATTATTCAATTTCTATAATTGGTAAAATGAAATGAATACAAATAAGCCTTTGTTTTTTTTAGGGGAAACTGAAGCTTTATATATTATATAAAAGTTGTGTTGGAGAAACAACAAAACTTGGAAAGATTGATAAAAAAATGTCTTATCATCAAACTATAAATAACTCTTAAGACCTTATAATAGACATATACATCGTTAACATATAACCATGTTGTTTGGTTATAAAATTTCTTAACATAATGATAACTTTGAAATACATTAATTGACAAATGAGCCATGATATTGCACACCTTGTGCTCCATTATGCTCTGCAGACTCTTCTTCAGTTTCCATGGGAGCCACTTATGTTCCTCTTTGTCCTTTTTCTGAATTGTTGGTCCTAAAGTCTGCACCTAATTGTTAAAGGGCAGAGCTAGGCCACCTCAAGTTTAGAATAATTGGTTTTCTGATTTTGTTGTTCAGTGAGAGGGTTGGTTTTATCAAGACAAGAGCATGGTGGGGTTGTACAACATGATATGGATGAGGGTCCTCCTTGGATGATGGAATAAAAACAACATACAAGTGAAATAATAGAGGTAAAATCAAAGGGAAACAACAAACCACTCAATGAATAATCTTCTACAAGAAGTTTAATACTTAAAATATCATTTCAAGACATTAAACGTGTATCAAAAACACAATTACTCTCACAGGTTGCAATAAAAAAAAATATTCACCACAACATTTGTTGTTTCACAGGCTGCATATTAGTAAAGACAAATTATACAATAGCTAAAGGAAATGAAATGTACTTCGCACAAATAAAAAACTGCATTCAAGATAAGATAAAAACACATGTAGATTTGGACAAAAACACTGTCATCAATAGTTTAGTCACCAGGTAGAGATATTTAATCCATGCATAGAACATGTTCAACCAACTTGATGTATTGATATTCTTCTCCCAAAAACCGAACCCTCAAAACCTACACAAATTGCATATTTATCAAAGTTGCAGAGGCTCTCGTCCATCTAGGACCGAGGCTTAACTCTACACCACCAGTTGTAACACAACTTATTAAATTAGATAAAACATTGTTGGAGTACATTAAGGTATACTCCAAGATTGACTTAATAAAAAAGGAGTGGTTCTTATCACACATAAAATACCACTTATTAACTTAATCTAAACAGTCTTGCAAATAAACAACTAAAAACTGCTACTAGCAATGAAACTAGACCGATGCACATGCTAGAGTGAACTGAGATTTGACATACAATGAATAGGAGTGACATAACTGGGTTCTGTATTGAGCACTGGTATCCATGCGTGTTGGAGGCCACTAGGAGATAACTGGATGTGTTGGCGGCGTTCTTCCTCAACTTATCTCCTGGGGGGAAGAAACAAGTCTTTTAGCTCTTTTCTTGAGTCTCTGATATTCTTTCTGCAGTCCGGGCATGTAGTTTCTCCAATTCATGATTGTGGTGTTGCAGGGTCTGGATCTGAAGCTTCAATTCTGTACATGTTGACTATCACCGAGATGCTGTCAGATGAGCAATATGATGCTTTTGACTGGCTTGATGTTCTTGGTTTGGAACCGTTTAAAAAATTCAAAATATGCAACAAATGAGGATAAGCTACTTCATAAATTCGACGTTCGGGAGCTTGGGAGTGCATAGTATACATATCTCTCGGAGGACAGAATTCCCAGAGTCATTAACCAACACTTTTTTCTAATTAACCTGAGATTAAGAATTTAATCATTTTTATATTTCGACACTTCGACACTTTGGAGCTTCGGAGCTCCAGGGAACTGTGTTTGCTTCGTATGAAAATATCCCAGAGTGACAATGTCACAGAGTCATTAATTCATGCTTATCCTAAGCTAATTAACCCAATATTCAGAATTTAATCATTTTGATATTTGGGGAGTTCGAGACTCTGACTCTTCGAGGTTCAGGAGTTTTTGAATGTAGAGTTCGAGAATCTCCTAGAGTGACAATCTTGCAGAGTGATGTGGCAGTGAGGAACCTGACACTTCGGGGCTCCGACACTTCAGAGGTTCGAAGAACTATGTTTCTTTGAATTGAATCTTATGGAGTGGAGATCTCCCGGATCTGGTGTGGCCATATGATGTCACAATTGCTGATGTGTCACAAAAATAAGAGTGACATGTGTCACCAGAAAAAGATCAGATGACGTAACCAAAGTACCAGAAATGAGTGCCATGTGTCATCTGGAATCAACCGACAGGTGGCATATGACATCAGCTGGAAAAGACTCCGATAGTCCGACAACTCAAGGCTCCAACATTTCATAGGTTTGTGCTTGTTCTGGACCAAAACCTATCGGATAAATGAACTCATGAAGTGACGTGGCAGTGACGGTCCACTCCGACACTTTGGGGCTTCTTGAATGCAGAGTATGAATATATCCTAGATAATTGACCTCGCGGAGTGACGTGGTAGTTCGGGGCTCCTGTACTTTGGGGGTTCATCATTGTTTTAAACCCCGTGCGATTTTGAAACTCTGAATGCACAATAGTTGTTGATATGAATTGATAGTTGGATCACCACCATCGAAAATTTAACCTGTCTGTTTGCTCACAATCTAAGCCCGAAATCCGCTGCTCTAAATTGCTGCATTTTTATTTTGGATATTTCCTGTGAAAACAAAGGACTTGGTTGACCTGTTGCATGCTCAATTAGTGATAAACATGATGAAAAGTATTTTCAAACTCAAACCAGAACATGTAATCACCTTTCAAGAAAGAAAAAGATGGTGAAAAATAAGTGAAGATGAGCAAGGGCCATTGAAGCTGAGTGATTAAATCATGGAGAATAAGCTTAGAAAACACACAAAAAAAATTAGACTTGATGGATGTATAGGGTAAAGGAGGGAAAGGGAAGGGGTATAGACCTAGGTTACAACATTGGCTCCAACCAGGGACAACACTTCCGTGTGAGGTTCTAAGAACAATGGATCAGGAGCCTTACCTCTCAAAACCTTGCTCCCACTTGCTGTAACTTACCTATGTTTCTGTCTGTCAGCCATGTATATCTGCTTCTACTGACCTGTGCACTATCTTCATCCTCTGATTCATTTTCATCTACATTGATAACCAAATCCTTTAAAACAGGATTCAACCTGATCTTCGCATTTGAACTCAACTTATTAATGATTTTGGTACAAGGTTTTCTTGTTATGTCTTGTACAACATGTTTTTATCCCTCCTTCTCTGATGACTTTTCCATATTCTTCAAATCTCCTGGTTTGCTGGAACCAACTGAGTCTTTCATTAGTGCAAGCATGGTCCTCGTGACTTTTCCTTTGATGATTTGGCTTGACGTCAAGTTTTGTTGTCACATGCAACTCTTGGATTGGACCCTAGACGTGATATTAGCACGTGATTGTGGAGGTTGTCGAGAGTGGTTTGGATCCACATTGCTCCGACTTCTTCAATCAACAACCAATTTCCACATACTTCACAAGCTATAGCATGGTTCCAATTACTAAAACACTCTAGGAGATTAACGTTTGGGCGCATTTTATTTCCACAATGAAGTGTGACCCGTCGATCGATTTTTCAATTTTCGATCTGGGTGACCCTACTACTTTAGCGCCCCTGCTAAAGTTTTATCCATCTTCCAATTTTAAAATTCTTCTAACCATATTTAGAGATGGCACCAATTTTTTCTGTCCTCGAAAAGAAGATCAAACCAACAACACTAACACACCCTAGTGCCTTTGTTGGGATATGGAGTCTTTATTCACACACAAACTAACTAATCAAATGAAAACGAAAAAGGGAAAGAAACTATGGTACAAGAGTGACCTTCCCTCAGTCTTTCAAGAAAAATAGTGCTTCAGGAAGCGCCCATTTACTGGGCCTCCAAAAATTTCAGTATCATCTATTGTGTAAAACACATGTATTATTTTCTAGAACCTCAACCACCTTAAAAGGAACAAACCAAAGGTTATCAAACTTACCATGCTTTGACTTTTCTTCCCTTCTGGCATCCCACCTCAAGACCAGGTCGCCTTCTTGGTTTTCTTGTCAAAATATGACTTGATTTTGCTTTGGTATGCCTCATTTATCTGATTCAATGCTTCTCTCTTTTGTTGAACCTCTATAATTTGAAAGATTCTCCTCTGGATGTCATTTGGATCCTCCATTTCTTCCTGCAGGAATTTTAGAACTAGCAGACCGAGTTGAGTAGGGAAGACAACATCTATCCCATAGAACAAATGAAATGGCGAGGTTCCCAAGTATCTCTTGGTACTAATCCTATCAACCCACACAGTGTACTTAAGTTTAGATTCCCATGATTTATTGTTTTCATTCAACAACTTCTTGATGATCCTGATGGGAGTCTTGTTTGATGACTTGTTCAACCCATTCCCCTGATGATAATAGGGAGTGGAATGTGTCAAGGCGATGTTATGGCTACCACATAAGTTGATCATGGATTTGGATTTGAATTCATGGGCATTGTCTATTATAATCTTTCTAGGGAAACTGAATATGGCAAATATATTGGTTTCCAAAAAGTTCATAATCACCTTGTCAGTAGCATTCCTGGTGGGCACAACCTTGATCCACTTGGTAAAGTAGTAAGTGGCTGTGAGGATCCACTTGTGCTACCCACTAAAGGGTGTTTTTTCTCACTTATGAAATCTAATCCCCATTACTGAAAGGGGCTACTAGTAGCGATAGATTTCAAGGGCAGTGAAAGTAATTTCTGTTTGCCCGCAAACTTTTGACATTCATTTCATGCCCTTACTGTAGTGAATACATCAAAGAAAAGGGTGGGATAGTAGTACCCTTCCCTTAGGATCTTGAGTGCTATAGCTTTCCGATGCTGGTGTCCCCCACAAAATCCCCTGTGCATATATGTTATGAATTTCTTAGCTTCATTTTCATCAAGACACTTTAATAGGATGCCAGCAGGATCCCTCCAATACATGTTCTGATTTATAATGCAAAATTTTATAGATTTTAATTTGAGAGACCTGGCCCTAGTATTTTTCAAATCGGGTGGACATTCTAGGTGCTCTAGAAAGTAAATAACATCTCTGTACTAAGGTTAAGAAGAGTAGTTTTCAAATACCTGCATGCTATCTGTTGTGGGGTATTCTACCCTACGGACTAACAAGCTAGGGCTTTAAACTTGTACGCAGATCATGACCCTTCAAGAATAACTTTTAACCTCCTACCCAAACATATAGCCCTTTTTCTCAGGCAAACACGGGAAGAATCAACTAACCTTTTTATCGACGGTTGAAGTAGATCCTTCGTTGAGCTTTTATCTCCTTGCTGCTGCTGCTCCTTCCACAAAACTTCCTGCAATCAAGACAAAAAATGATTTCAGAGACCGTCCACCGTTCCTCGATCCTGATCCTGGGTTCCTCCTCTTCTTTTGTCCTCCAACTGCTTTGCTTGAATTCTCCTAAAGCTTGAGGAAAGGCTAAAGGGTTGGGACAAAACGGACTTGGCAATTTGGCATAGTTTCTTTGCTATGATTTTTCCTCCCTTTGAATAGTACCCCTACCCCTCCTTTTATAGGCTAGAAGGAGCTAGGGTTTTTGGCGAACTCTCGTCCATGCATGGCTGGGAGTTCCAGTTAACTGACAAAAAACTCTTCGTCTCGGCGGAAACTTTCCTGATTTTTTTCTTTGTTAGGTAAACGCGGGCTGTAGTGGGCCAACCAGCGTTCACACGCGTGCTGCAGAAGGCCTGCCAGCATCCCAACGCACCCAGTGCTAGGTTAGGGCACGGGTTACTTGATTTAGGAGGTTTTTGAAGAGTCTGTTCAACATGGCTTTGGTAAGGAAAGGCAATGAGTAGGCCTGATGTCCAGGTAAGCAGGGATAGTGCAATTTAGGGTTATAACAGATTCCCCCTAATGTGTGAGGTCAGAAGAGCATCTGATGGCCGAAATACATTACCAATTCTTTACCAATCTGTACTGATATGCTGAATGAGTGAGCCCAGGAATCAGGAATCGGGAAGTGCCATCTGCAAAAAAAATATCAAATGTCTCACCGAGGCGGGCATACCCATGATCAGGATAAATCAGAACCATGGCTACCAATCAAATACACTGTAGATCCATGTCAAATAACTATAAAGAGTAGCCACGAACAATACACAATGGAGCTACATCTCGAAATCAGAAAGATATACGTAGAAAGTATCCATCTCTCAGAAGCTGAGTCGTCCTGATGGCTATACTTCAGAGCTCGAGCAACAACTTCAAAGTCTCCTAAAACTCGGGTAGGAGTGTAATATGAGTGTACGACTGCACTACCCAGAGGTCTTCGACGACTCGTCGGTTATGGACTTGATAATCTTGCTGATCGGGCTGAAGGCTTCAGTGATTTCGAACAAAGATTTGATTGGACGTTTGGGATGGCCGGGTATGCGGACAAGAGACATATTGCAGAGTGGCCAACTCAGGTTAAGTAATCAAACTTCCCTTGGACAATAGCATGACAAGTGATAAGACTCAGGGAGCATATCTGTTAATCATAAGTCTACGAAGCAGGAGGCAACACAAAATCTCCATATGTTTGGAAGAGTAACCAAACGATGGAGGACACAACTCAATATAGTGAGCAAGGATACCTAAGGTCATACTAAATCCCAAAGTCTGATGAATCAAACAGACAGATGTGATTTATCCAAGGGAGAATCATAATGCTGCCAATAAAGAAAATACTTTTCCCATCCTCTTTTTGGGGTATATTTGATTTTTTTGTTCTTTTTGTTGATTTGGAAAAAAGAATAAAGGAATATTACGTTACAGTGGAGGAATGAGCAT